>QRDG01000969.1:145016-387557 GCA_012064385.1 Puccinellia tenuiflora | reverse complement strand
GCGCGGCGACGAGGTCGCCGGAGGAGGTGAGGTCGAGGCGGACGAAGCCGAGGAGGCCGAGGGCACGTAGGCCGGCCTTGCGCGCCGCGGACGGGGCCGCCGCGGTGGGCGGGGGAAGGAGGCGGAGGTTGGCGCGGAAGTCGGAGAGGCGCTCCACCGCCCCCACGCGATTCCAATCGTGCAGTGGTCCCGCGATGCCGGGGGGTGCCTCCCGTGGGGGAATGTCCGGGTCGTCCTCATCGGCAGTAGGAGGAGTGTGGGTTTGGGTATCTTGCTCTCCGCCTCGGCCATGTGAGGAGGTCGCGATTAAGAAGGCGGAGGGGGCATCGGAGAGATGGCTGGCGCCGCGCTGGTGAATGGGGAACGGGGGCTGCCGCGAGTGAGAGCAAGTCTAAGAGCATGTCTAAGAGCATGTCTAGTAGAGCCCCTAGACCCTCAAACCCTCAAATTTAACCGCTTTTTTGCAGATTCGAGGGTCCAAAAGCCGGATACTAGAACCCCTAGACCCCTAAACCCCTAAAAAATTTTACAGGCCGGAGCCGGGTCGGCCCTCCTAACCTGTAGAAACACGGGTTGGAGGCTCCCAACCCCTCCAACCCCTATTCCGCGAGCAGGCACGCGCGGGAAGCAACTGCTTCCCTTCCCCTCCCTCTTCCGCGCCGCCGCCGGCCGCCAGCGGCTGCTCCGCGCCGCCGCTCCCCAAGCCCCCCCCCCCCCCCCCCCCCCGCCGGCCCCCCCGTCTCCGCCGCCGCCTCCCGTCGCCCGAGGCGTCTCCGCGAGCTCGCCGCGCCGCCGCCCCCGATCTCCGCCGACGCGCCGCCTCCGAGCTCGCCGCGCCTCCTCCCGCCTCTCCGAGCCCGCCCCTACCTCCCCGAGCCGGCCCCGCCACTCGCCGCCCGCCGCGCCGCCTCTCGGAGCCCCGAGCCGGCCTCCCCGAGCTCGGCCCGACGAGCCCGCGTCCCCGAGCTCGGCCGACTCCGCCGCCAGCGCCCGCGCCCCCTCCCGCCTCCCCTAGCTCCCCCGAGGCCGCCGCCAGCGCCCGCGCTCTCCGCCGCCGCGCTGCCCGCTCCCCGCCCCGAGCTCGGTGAGCAAATTTTTGCTCTTTTTTGTATCTAATTTTTCCTCTTTTATTCATAGCAAGCACTCAAATTATTTTGTGTGTGTGGCTTTGTGTAGATGGAGATGACCGACGACTCCATGTCCGATGACTCCGGTTGGTCATCGTCGGATGATTCGGATATTGACGAGTTGCTCCAAGACGACGACGTCGAGATGATGGGCATCGTCCTCGACGTGCAAGAGTTTGAGAACCGCGCGAAGCTAATGGATCAACGGAGAGGGTCGCAGATGGGGCGAATCACCATCTACCGGAACCGCGCTCTCGGACACGAGCACTTGATGCGAGACTACTTCGCCAAGGTACCGACATACCCACCTCGCCTCTTTCGGAGAAGGTATCGAATGCGTCGTAGTTTGTTTGTGAAGATTGTCAACGATTGTGAGGCCGCCTCACAATACTTCAAGCGTCGTAGATCCGCCGCCGGTGTCATGGGGTTTAGTGCCTACCAAAAGATATCGGCCGCAATGCGGGTGCTCGCCTATGGCATACCCGCGGACTATACCGACGAGTATCTTCGCATTGGGCAAGATACAACCACGGAGTCCGTCCGTAGGTTTGCAAAGTTAGTCATCCGGTTGTATGGTGATGTGTATCTTCGGGCACCCAACGAGGAAGATACAAAGAGGTTGATGGAGATGAATGCAAAAAGGGGGTGGCCGGGGATGCTTGGTAGTCTTGATTGCATGCATTGGACATGGAAGAATTGCCCCAAATCATGGCATGGAATGTATTGTGGCAAAAGCAAGGATGCTACCATTGTGCTTGAGGCCGTGGCATCGGAGGACACATGGATTTGGCATGCATTTTTTGGTTTGCCGGGAACTCTCAATGATATCAATGTGCTCAATAGGTCTCCTTTGTTTGCAAGACTAGTTTCCGGGGATGCTCCAACTTGCAACTACAAGGTCATGGACAATGAGTACTCCATGGGATACTATCTCACCGATGGCATTTATCCCGAGTGGGCAACTCTTGTCAAGTCCATCAAGGAGAAGAATGGGGTGCCTTTAACCAAAAAACAAGCTCATTTCACCAAGGCACAAGAGGCAGCCCGCAAGGATATTGAGAGAGCTTTCGGTATTTTGCAAGCTAGGTTTGCCATAGTCCGAGGTCCAGCTCGGTTTTGGGACAAGCAAACATTGGTGAACATCATGAAATGTTGTGTGATTCTACACAACATGATCCTAGAGGATGAGAGGGGGTTAAACTTACCTTGTTTCTATGACAATGTTGGTACCCGTGTGCAACCGGAAAGGAACCCAAATCGCGTAGAAGCTTTTCTTGAAGCACATCGTGCGATTGAGAGTTCAAGCACTCATTGTCAACTCCGGGATGATCTTGTGGAGCACCATTGGCAGTTGGATGGGCGGCGCCAAACCGGCCCATGATTTATCTTTGTTTTACTTTGCTATGTCCAATTTGATTCAAACAAATTCCAAAAACTTTGTTGTAATAATTCGGATTATTTTATGTGCTTCAGATTACTATTTGGTGTTGTAATAAATAAATAGAATGATTATTGTTTGTATGAGACATATTTGATATGGTATAATAATTGTGATATGTGCAATGATGTACAGTTTGAGGGTTTGAGGGTCTGAGGGTTGGGGCAAAGACTAGAACCCTCAGACCCTTAAAATTTGAGGGTTTGAGGGTTCTAGTCTTTGCCTCTGTTTTTCAGCCCGTAAAAGTGCCAAAAAATGCTACTTTTCGACCCTCAAACTGCTTTGAGGGTTTGAGGGTTTGAGGGTTCTACTAGACATGCTCTAACAGACCCCTCAAAGGGCCCAACCCCGTAAAATAACTGCCGATATACGGGGTTGGGCTCTACCCGGCCGTCTAACAGACCCCCTAAATCGGGCACCCCGGACGGATTTTTACAAGTTTCGTTACGGGGCGACGAGTCGCCCCCTACTTGTGCGGGGTGAGGTGCGGAATACAGGCCCAACCCCTCTTCCTCCCCTCCACTGCGCGCGAAGCGATTCAGCGAGCCCAACCGCCGCCGCCGCCGCCCGATCTCCTCCGCCCCGCCCTCCCCGGCCACCACGCGGCCCGATCTCGCCGGAATGGACCTTCCGCAAGCCCCTCCGACCACCGGCGATGCATCACCGTCGTCAGGGGTGGTGAATGTCACCGTCGGCGTCGTGGAGGATCAGCCGAGCAACGGCGACGTCGCGGCCATTATCTCCGCCACCATCCCATCGAAGAGGAAGAGGATCCCGAAGGTCTTCTTCAAAGAGGCGGCGGCCGGTGCTGCGCCGGCTGCGACCCCTGCGGCAGCCGCGAAAGGAGGCCGGGTGAAGACGAAGGCGGCGGGGCCGAGGGGTGCCCAGCCGAAGGCGAAGAAGCCAACCACCCGCGTCGGCCTCGCCGCCCCACCGTCCAAGGCCGCCACACTACCTGCTGCTGCTGCTGCTGCCGTTCCGCCCGCGCCGACGCCACCCGTCGCTGACGCCCGCCAGGTGCTCGACCATGAGCCCACTTCAACCTACATGGATATGCTCAACGCTGGAACGGTGGACCTGGACGCCGGCATTGGTGCGTTCGATGAGGAGCTTCATGGCGAGGAGTATGGCGATTATGGCGACGACGAGGAGGGTGACGAAGAGGTCGACGACGACGTTGTTGAGGTCGACCCGGCTGCTGCCGGGTATATTCGGGGATACGGGGTCTGCTAGCTCGGACGAGTTTTCGGCCGGTGGAAAGTGAATACAGGGCCCTCTACTCGCGTTATAAGGGGCAGAAAAATAGGGGGTCTGTTAGACATGCTCTGAGGACGGTGAGTGAGTGAGGGTTTTGGCGTTTGGGTGGCGCGGCCGAGGAAGAAGATGCGGCCCTTGTTCGGCGTTGGATGGGCAACGCTTTCCTTCCCCCCCACGAATTTTATTCGCTTTTTTTATCGGCGTTGGATGGGTAACCATCATTTTGTCTACAGTATTATTTTTCTCCAGCCGACAAAATCCATAAAACAAGAGCCAAATATGAAATATCTCAGTTGTAAACTTGTAGTTTCTCTTAAATATAGAAGACAAATCATCTACATTAACTAAACTCGACGTATGATCTCACTTTACTGACATTCAGAATGCCCTAAATACACGGTATACCTAAATACGGTCACCGAAGTTGTTTATGCGGTTCAAACGGTCATTAACACATTTTGCCATACGTATTTTTCTTTGCTAGCATATGGTTGACCGATTTAACCGCCACGTGGCACTAATTAGCTAGCCTACGTGGCAAGTGCTTCGACAAAGAGGAGAAAATAAAAGTGCCACATGGCACTAATTAACTAACTTACGTGGCAAGACCTTTGACAAATTACGTTGGTCCACCTATCAGCTAGAGGAACAAATAAACGTGCCACATGGCACTAATTAACTAACCTCCATGGCAAGTGCTTAATCCATTCGTATTGACTTCCTTTCTGCTCATTTTCTTCTCCTCCTTTCTCTCTCCTTGTCTGTTTCCCTTTTCTCCTTGAGAGTCGCCGAGGTCTTCCCGGCTCGCTTCCCTCTCTGCTCCGGCGGCTTTGCCGGCTGGCGTGGACGAGGATGCGCAGCGCGGGTTGTAGATAGTAGTGGTAGGTTTTGTTTTTCTTGCAGCTTGTCCCGTGTGGCGTCTTGGAGTAGAGTACTAGATCCCATCGGCCGGATCTGGTGCGTGCTTGTTCTGGTGTTCGTGGTTGCGCAGATTAGGTGGCTTGATCTGTGGCAAGCTGCGGCGCTGAGGCAAGAGATCTCCGTAAATAAGGCCGTCTTCCCCGTCTTTTCGAGCTTGGCCGTTCTGGTTCTCTGGCGTGCTGCTGGGCGGTGGTGGCTCGGTATCTCCGACATGCTTCCAAGGAGGAAGAAGGTCAGATGGTACTTGGTCGCGGCTCGATTCAATAAGCTTGCTGTGTCCTTGTCCCTGGTCTGCGGGATCTCTCGTGCCTCTCTGCTCTCATGGTGGGAGGAGAGTTGGATGAGGGGGATTTGCAGATCGGTTTGGAGTTCATCCTCGCCGGAGTTTGCTCTGAAGCTACGCCGCTCGCGGAGGCGCGATCGATGGGCGGTCTTCAACGCTCCGGTGACCTTTCTGGTCGAAGGGCGGCCTTGGACGGCGACGATGTTTCGCCGCGTTATTCCTCCTGGCGACATGCCTAATAGGAGGCAGTGTTGCTTCTGGCTGGGGGCTATGGCTCTATGCTCTAGCAACCTCCCCGTCCCAAGTGGCCTCGTCCCCGGCGACGGCGAGGTTCAACCTGGCTGGTGGCATGGACTTGATCGCGTTTCTTCCCCTTTGTTTGAGGTCCTTTATGTAAAAGTCCAGGGACTTGCTCTGTATTTCCTAGTTGTTGTAGGGCATGTTTGTAAGATGTTCTGTACCTTTGCCTTCCAATAAATAAAGTCCTGTTTTTAGTACAAAAAAAAAAACCTCCATGGCAAGTGCTTTGACAAATTACGTTGGTCAGCTGGAGGAACAAATAAACGTGATGGCAAAATATGTTGCTCCAGTAGTGATTCGGACTAAAGACTTTACGTAAGCAGCCCACATGGATTTACCAATGCAGCCCACACCAATACATGAAATAGAGAGCATTTCTTTAACCTCAATACTTGAAAGCGCAGTAGCGCTATTTCGTTGTACCGAGCGACCACGCTACAAGACAAACTTCTATTGTCTTGACAAAAAACCCGCATGGAGGGGATCACCAGCCGAGTATTCGCCGATCGTGAGTGCGTGTCACCTGTGCGTCGTCCGCCTCTGGTGTGAGCCGAGTGTTGAACGGGCGCTACCGGCGACGTTGGAGGAGGAGCAAGGAGCAGGTAGAGGTGGAGTACCTTCGGCTGGATGCAGACTGTGACCGGGATGAGATGGAGAGTTGGGGCGGGGGGGGTACCTCGGCTTCGAGTAGTAAAATAGCTCGCTGTGTGTGATGAACATGTAAAATAGCTATCTAGTTTTGTCTAGCTTTCTCATTTTATTCATAAGGGCAAACGTTCCTATAAACTTGGCATTGCACAGACCGCGTCCTCTACCGAAACTGAAACTCTAACAACTTCTGGCGAGAGATTAATTAACAGCAAGTAAAAGAAACTCATAGCAATGATACAACACCCGGCCATGATATTTGCTTGCTTCTTCAGATCAAGCATCTGGCTTAACTGCTTGGTTATCTTCTTTAGTTTCGCATGGGCTTCCGCATTCTCCATCGTTGGAACGGCTCTGTCCGAACCCAAATTATCCACAACAAGCGACAATTGGAGCTCTCGGGTTGTGCCATCCCTCAAATCAATCGATCCCTCCAACTAAAGCCTCTCAATGTAATGCATCCATCCACTCAAAATGCACGCATTTCGCCAGGATCCAAAAACGTCAACATGAACCCTAAATCCCAAAATTCGATGGAAAAAAAGAAAACAGGAGAAATCAGTCACGACCCCGATTGCCATTCTTTGCACTCTTACAGACCAATCGCTTAAGATGATGGATGCATGGGCAGTCAGGGCATCGTGTCATCGGTACTGCACCATACCGCGGCCATGTTGGGTGGGAGGATGAAGTAGAGCTAGACATCTTTCACCGGCCGGTGTTGACGCGCTTCGTCGCCGGAGAAGAAGAATGGGGTAGGGAAAGGAAAGGGGAGGCAATGGCACGGGCACGAGGGCGGGGCTGGCTCGGGCTCCCGTCTTGTACATGGATAACGCTAAGGTGGATAAGTTGTAGGTACTGTGCTAAGGTGGATAAGTGGTGGGTCCCGTGTAGAAACGGACGAGCTCAACTCACATAATCCAAAACGCTAACAACCAGTGTTAACTTGTCTCTTGCGTTTAATGGCTAAAGAGGGCCATGTCGGGCCTTGGCTATTTGAGCCTTCTGAAACGTAATTTTGGCTAACGTTGTTGCTTTCCTACCAATACACATAAAAAACGTCGCACATGAGCTATAAGCCCCAGACTGAGCTAGTTCTGCATGACCTGGACGAGGTGATGAAGGAGAAGGCATTTGCGGTCCACATCAAGAAGCTTGCCGTTGCATTTGGACTGATAAGCATGAAGCCTGTAGTGACGATCAAGATTTTCAAGAACCTATGGGCATGCTCTTACTGCCATGCAGTGTTGAAGCTGATATGAAAGATCAGTGGCAGGAAGATTGTGTCCAGAGACGAACATATTCCACCATTTTTTCAACGGGCCCTGCACTTGTGGATATTACTGGTGATCCTGTGATGGCATCTCAAAGTTCATGCGCAGTAAATAGGGCTGCTGACATTTCTATTGTCAGTTGAGATGCAGTGGTGATATGTTTACTACAAATCTACAATCACTTTTACAAACTGTGATGGTGAGAACCAAATGATCTACCCTTAAGGTCGTCAACCATAAAATGTTGTACCAAGTATAAATTGTTGGGAATATGCCCTAGAGGCAATAATAAAATGGTTTATTGGCATATTCATGTTTATGATAATAGTTTATTCTCCATGCTATAATTGTATTAACCGGAAACATAATACATGTGTGGAATATAAACAAGTAGGTGTCCCTCGTAAGCCTCTACCCGACTAGTTCGTTAGTCAAGAGATGGTTAGAGTTTCCTAACCATTGACTTGTTATAGTCACTTGATAACGGAGTCATATCATTAGGAGTAATGATGTGATGGAGAAGACCCAACAATAAAGAGTTGCAATTGATCGTGTCATACAGTTTTATTGCTAACACTTTTAGTATGCCAAGTATAGTTTCCTTAGACCATGAGATTATGTCACTCCCGTTTACTGGAGGAATACTTTGTGGACATCAAATGTCACTTCGTAACTGGGTGATTATAAAGGTGGCTTTCAGGTATCTCCGATGGTATTTGTTGGGTGACATGAATCAAGAGTGGGATTTGTCCTTCCTTGTGACGGAAAAGATATCTTTGGGCCCTCTCGGTAGCATCAGAAAGATTGCAACCATGCGATTAAGTGTTAATCACGGAGATCCTATATTATGGACGAGTAAAGAGAATTTTCCAGGTAACGAGATAGAACTAGATATGGAGATATCGACGATCAAATCTCGGGCAAATTAAATATCGTGAGACAAAGGGAATCGTATATGAGATTAAGAATCTCCGGCATCGTGGTTCAATCGATAAAGAACTTCGTTGAATATGTAGGAGTCAATATGGGCATCCCGGTCCCGCTATTGATTATTAATATGATCATGTCTGCATGTTCTCGAACCCATAGGGTCACACACTTAACGCTCCGATATAGCTAGGGTTAGCGATGAGATAATTGATGGTATGAACGAAAGGTGATTCGGAGTCTCGGATGGGATCCTAGACGTCACGAGGAGTTCCGGAAGAGTCCGGAGAATAAGATTCATATATGGAAAGTGGTTTCCGGAGGTATCGGAAAAGTTCCGGGAATTTTCCGGCAGAGTACCGGAATATTCTAGAAGGTTATAGAGGAGTCTAGAAGTGGGGCCCACATGGAATTATGGGGTGGTGTAGTGGCCTCATGGGCCAGCCGCACCACCTGGCCACAAGGCCCATGCGGCTAAGGGCCAAGGGGCCCAAAAAAGGGGGGGCAAACCCTAAGGGGTGCCTTGGGGAGCAAGGCTCCCCTTGGCCGCCGGCCCTAGGAGGGTTTTGGGGCGCCCCCCTTGCCCCCTCCACCTATAAAAGGAGGAGGGGTGCGGCACACCTAGGGGCTGCCCATTGCAAACCCTAGCCGCACCCCTCTATCCTCCTCCACCTCCATCTCTTGCGCCACCCCTCCCGGAGGGCTGCCGTGAGCTACACCTCCTCCCTTGCTGCACCACCCCTAGCCGTAGGGCTGCTACACCTCCTCCTATCCCTCTCCCTCTCACATGGCTTGGCGAAGCCCTGTCGGACGGAGCACTACACCATCAATGCCACCACAACCGTCATGGTGCCGAGATCCATCTAGCCACGTCCTCCTTGCTTGCGGGATCAAGGAGTGGACGTCTACATCGAGCTGTACGTGTGGATACCGTGGAAGTGCTGCCCGTTGTGGCACTCCATCGGATTGGATCGCGTGGATAATACATCTCCTCGCGACTAGATAAGTCTAGTTGCAGGGATCGACAGACCAACCCCTACATCGATAAAACGCATTGAACGTTCTTCGAGGGTAAGAGATTGGATCTCATCTTCGCTACCTTCGTCTAATAGATCTAGATCCTTGGGGTTTATTCCGCTTGTTGCGTAGGAATTTTTTTTGTTTTCTATGCTGCGACCCCTTCAGTGGTATCAGAACCTAGATCTATTCGTAGATGTTGGTGCGATTATAACACAAGTGTTGTGGGCGTTGATATTTTATGTTGCTACCTTCTCGCGTGCAATTTGCGTCTTTGCGGTATTGTGAGATTGAAGCGGCCCGGACCGACCTTACTCGTCCACGCACGAGAGACCGGTTCCACGATTGACATGTAACCTGTTTTGCATAAGTGGCTGGCGGGTGTCTGTTTCTCTTACTTTAGTGAAGATGCAATTTTCAATGGAAGGCCTTTCAAAAGGATGAGTAAATAAGAAACTACTGTATCACCGTTGTGGTTTTGCGTAGATTAGAACGGTTCTATCTCGTTGACCCAAGCCACGTAAAAATTGCATAAACAAAGTAGAGGACGTCTAACTTGTTTTTGCAGAGGGGGTCATGTGATGTGGTATGGCCAATATGTGATTTGTGATAATGTATGCAATGATCATGTTTGTAATCTTTCACGACTTGCATGTCGATGAGTACGGCAACCGGCAGGAGCCATATGGTTGTCTTTTATTTTATGTGACCTGCGTGTCATTGAATCACCATGTAATTGCTTTACTTTATTGCTAAGAGTAGCATTAGTTGTAGTTGCAATAGTTGGTGGACAACCATGGTGATGGCGCCAAAATGATGGAGATCATGTCGGTGATGGAGATCATGCCGGTGCTTTGGAGATGGAGATCAAAGGCACAAGAAGAAATGCCATATCATATCACAATTATGAATTGCATGTGATGTAATCCTTTTATGCACCTTATTGTTATGCTTATATGTGATCGCGATGGTAGCATGATAAGGTGATCTCTCACGTTAATATCAAGATGTGTTCTTCCCTAGTATGCGCCGTTGCGAAAGTTCGTCGTTTTGAGACACCACGTGATGATCGGGTGTGATAGATTCAACGTTCACATACAACGGGTGTAAGCCAGTTTACACATGCGGAAATACTATGGTTTCCTTGATGAGCCTAGCATGTACAGACATGGCCTCGGAACACAAGAACCGAAAGGTTAAACACGAGTCATATGGTCGATATGATCAACATGGTGATGTTCACCTTTGAAGCTACATCATCTCACGTGATGATCGGTTGTGGTGTAGTGGATTTGGATCGTGTGTCACTAAACAACCAGAGAGATGTTGAGTTTAGTGGGAGTTCATTAAGATGAACTAAATTTATCATAAACAAAAGTCCTAAGATGTCTTTGCAAAAATCCTTGTAGATCATGGTCGACTATGGTAGTCTGTTCGTCGCCGAAAAACTGCGTCTCGATGGGTCAAATTTGTTAAGTAGTACCTGCGTCTTAAAGAAGTCCTACACACCAATGCTGAGCTCTACGTGCTAGAAGAACCTTTAGAAGAATACCCAAATTTTTCTGCAAGCGATGAAGAGTACATGGAGTGGTTTTGAACCACCTACTTGAAAGTCAAGTGGATGATGTGCACCTTCATGAATTCTGACCTAAGTAGACAATTCAAGAACTTGATTGCAATGGAGATTGTTGATGAGCTGAAAAATAGTTTTTCAGCGCAAGTTAGAATTGTAAGGTTCGAATGTCTGAACGGTTTTCTTTCACACAAGATGGAAGAGAACACTTGCTTGGAACGACACCTGAGGATAATGCATGAGATACATCATCGTCTAGTGCTTGTTTGGAACCACGAGATGAATGACAATTTCGCGATAGATGGGGTGCTACGCTAGCTTCTCCCCAGCTTCAAGAATTATGCCGGAGACTATGTCATAGGAAGGGATTTGATCACATTCTATGAGTTTGTGTCTCGGCTGCGTCATGTCAAAGTGGAATCCATAGCAAGTGAAGTTGACAATGCGGAAAGTATATAGTGATATACAAGTTATAAGTGTTTAAGTCCAAATTGCAATTGTGGCGGTTTCGATAAGTATTTGATACTCATTCTATTTTATGAAAACAGAACCTGCTGCTTAAGATTTGCATAAAGGATATGGGAAGACGTTGCGGAATGGTGGCAATCAAGGAGTTGATGCTGGCAACGATCTGTCTCTACATTTATCGTTTGGATTAGAGGATTTGAATAAGTTTTGTAATCGAATTAAGTGTGATTTTAGTTAGTGTGTCTTGCTCATGTGAGACGGTTATTCATGTTAAAGACAATGGTTGTTCTATTTTCATGAGTGATCCTTTTTTTGGAAATCACAAGTTTTTGATTATAAGTGTATTATTCTTATTATAATCTAGATGATAAATTGGTTGAACATTTATAAATAAGAGATATACTAAAGATATCCAAAACTTAATAATGACAATTGTTTTAGTCGTGCTAAATATTGAATAAACATTTTGATGTTTTATCAATGCGCCTTATTGTAAGGAGTATGACTAAAATGCCACCCTTTGGAAGAGTGCCATGAGTTGCCGAAAATAAACACAAGTGTTGGTTGTATTTTCAGCAAATGTGAGATGTCATTACTTTGTGCGCTCCATCATAAGTGATATGAGTAAATATATGTATTTGTTCGAGTTATGATATTTGATGAGATCAAATAAATTTCTGGAGTTTAGGATATTAAGTTAACAAGAAAATTGAGTCTTTATGATTTGATCAAAAGAGACAAAATATTTGAGTTATATGTTAGTATGCGGACTTTTGAGAAGTGTTATCACAAATTACAATGTTTAGAATATTTCAAAGGTGTTTGATATGTCCTAAGATATTGTAATCACACACTATTTGATATTGTGTGGTCTCAAAGAAGGGTTTTACTTCGAGGTTTAATAATAGCATTTAGATTTATTTGATAAACACTCTGTTTAGAAATAAGGATCTATTAATTGATTCGCATAAACATTTTTCATATGAGTTATGAGAAAAGGTGGTTTCATTAATTATGAGATAATTAGAGACTATTGCGAATAATGTTGTAGTATATTCATAAGTATGACTATGAATGTGATTCCACAATATGAGACTAAAAGGGGCAAACCAATTTGTTGGTTGTGCTAAGTGTTTTAGTGGTTTTATCGTGAAAAGGTTTCATGGATAAAGAATTGATGGAATAAAATGGAAAAGCTGAAACCTTGCTTGTTTATGTATCAAGTGACACATATGTAAAGTGCTATGTTTGTTAAAACTTGACACATAAAGGAATTAATGATGGTGATCATTGAATTTCGGTTTAGCTTGTCTAAAGGAGTAGGATTCAAGAATATTAAAGTTTTGTCAGGTTACAAAATAATTCACTTGTCATGTTTGCGAAACAGGACAAACCTACGAAACTACAAAAAGGATAAATAGAAACTTTAAATACGAAAATGACTGAGAGTCATCCTATGTTAAGTTTAAATCACAAAGTAATTGTTAATTGATTTTGTGAAAGCGTTGTTTCACATATTTATTCTTCAAAAGGGTTTGTAAGGAATAAATAAAACTTACTGGACAAAAGCACAAGAGGTAAAACTCTTTAACATATTCAATGTTGTTAACTACATGGTGTAGTTGTGCTTAAAGTCAAAAGGATTTGTGTTGGCAAAGTACTAGCATTCGTATAAAGAGTTCTCGATATTAATAGTTAATTAAGAATTTTGGAGGTGTCCAAAATATCGAGAAAATACACGAGTGTGATCTAATTAAGATATGTGGCGACATATGTTAAGTTAGAGCAGAAACTATTTTCCATGATCAAAATATGTGGTGACATATGTTTGAGTGGGAGCTAGTTAAATCATGGTCAAATATAGAGATAACATATTTCTGAGTGGGAGCCGAAGTGGTTTCACAATTTAATATGTGTATGGTGTATATTTGAGTGGGAGTTTACAACATCTTGTTTGAGTGAAATGGAGATTTCATAAATGTTGTAAATGAGTCAGGAACCAACGTATAACTTATGAAGTTAGTTTGAACGTCAAATATCCATGGAGATGGATGTATCTATGGAGGATAGATATATTTGATAAGCATTATGTCAGGATGTTTAACCTAAGTAAGATTTTGAAGGAGTTCAAAATAAAACAAGAGAAGAAAGGTTCATCTGCTTGTGAAAATAGGTGAAACATTGAGTTGATAACTCAGTACAAAAATGATGGTTGGAGGATATGTTAGTGTTCGCTATGAATTGTTCATAGGACTAAAACATATAAGAACCATGTGTTTGTATTTGACGATATTTGACCCAAGTTCTTGGTCAGAAGAACATGTTAAATGAGGAGTCATTTTTCATGGAGTTGAGATAATAGAATCTAGAGATTGGTGGACTTGGTTGAAGTCATAAAACCAAACTAGATTGGGGATCTCATAATAGCAGAAGCGCAGCGAAAGCGTGATCAAAAATATCGAAGTGACATGATTGCACTGTCGATTTGTGAGTCTACAACATATAGGAGTATATGATTAATTCAAGGATTAAAAGATATAATATTGTGGTTTGAGAAATTTTATTTCAAGACTGAGTGAGTTCCGGGTGCACATGCTATGTGAAAGTCCTCTTGACTGATCATACGTCATGTAGGCATGAAAGGGAAACGAAAATCTCACTCTATAACCAAATATATTATATTCATCATATGATGATGATATGAAGTTTATCATGTGATGATATGAGGTTTATCATGTGATGATATGAGGTTTATCATGTGATGATAAAGTAATGTCAAATTAGGTGACATTGACGTTTTGCAAAGAACATAAAGAACTGTATAGTACAGAACACGGACAGAACCTCTTCCACGAGCAAACATGATCAGCACTGAGACTCCATGAGTGTTAGACACCATGAGTGTTGGATTGAGAAAATATAAACTAGATTATTGACTCTAGTGCAAGTGGGAGACTGTTGGGAATATGCCCTAGAGGCAATAATAAAATGGTTTATTGGCATATTCATGTTTATGATAATAGTTTATTCTCCATGCTATAATTGTATTAACCGGAAACATAATACATGTGTGGAATATAAACAACCAGGTGTCCCTAGTAAGCCTCTACCGGACTAGTTCGTTAGTCAAGAGATGGTTAGAGTTTCCTAACCATGGACTTGTTATAGTCACTTGATAACGGAGTCATATCATTAGGAGTAATGATGTGATGGACAAGACCCAATAATAAAGAGTTGCAATTGATCGTGTCATACAGTTTTATTGCCAACACTTTTAGTATGCCAAGTATAGTTTCCTTAGACCATGAGATTATGTCACTCCCGTTTAGCGGATGAATACTTTGTGGACATCAAACGTCACTTCGTAACTGGGTGATTATAAAGGTGGCTTTCAGGTATCTCCGATGGTATTTGTTGGGTGACATGAATCAAGACTGAGATTTGTCCTTCCTTGTGACGGAAAAGATATCTCTGGGCCCTCTCGGTAATATAACATCAGAAAGGTTGCAACCATGCGATTAAGTGTTAATCACGGAGATCCTATATTATGGACGAGTAAAGAGAATTTTCCAGGTAACGAGATAGAACTAGATATGGAGATATCGATGATCAAATCTCGGGCAAATTAAATATCGTGAGACAAAGGGAATCGTATATGAGATTAAGAATCTCCGGCATCGTGGTTCAATCAATAAAGAACTTCGTTGAATATGTAGGAGTCAATATGGGCATCCCGGTCCCGCTATTGATTATTAATATGATCATGTCTGCATGTTCTCGAACCCGTAGGGTCACACACTTAAGCTAGGGTTAGCGATGAGATAATTGATGGTATGAACGAATGGTGATTCGGAGTCTCGGATGGGATCCTAGACGTCACGAGGAGTTCCGGAAGAGTCCGGAGAATAAGATTCATATATGGAAAGTGGTTTCCGGAGGTATCGAAAAGTTCCGGGAATTTTCCGGCAGAGTACCGGAATATTCTAGAAGGTTCTAGAGGAGTCTAGAAGTGGGGCCCACAGGTGTTTGGGGCCCACATGGAATTATGGGGTGGTGCAGTGGCCTCATGGGCCAGCCGCACCACCTGGCCACAAGGCCCATGCGGCTAAGGGCCAAGGGGCCCAAAAAGGGGGGCAAACCCTAAGGGGTGCCTTGGGGAGCAAGGCTCCCCTTGGCCGCCGGCCCTAGGAGGGTTTTGGGGCGCCCCCCTTGCCCCCTCCACCTATAAAAGGAGGAGGGGTGCGGCACACCTAGGGGCTGCCCATTGCAAACCCTAGCCGCACCCCTCTATCCTCCTCCACCTCCATCTCTTGCGCCACCCCTCCCGGAGGGCTGCCGCGAGCTACACCTCCTCCCTTGCTACACCACCCCTAGCCGTAGGGCTGCTGCACCTCCTCCTATCCCTCTCCCTCTCACATGGCTTGGTGAAGCCCTGTCGGACGGAGCACTACACCATCAATGCCACCACAACCGTCGTGGTGCCGAGATCCATCTAGCCACGTCCTCCTCGCTTGCGGGATCAAGGAGTGGACGTCTACATCGAGCCGTACGTGTGGATACCGCGGAAGTGCTGCCCGTTGTGGCACTCCATCAGATTGGATCGCGTGGATAATACATCTCCTCGCGACTAGATAAGTCTAGTTGCGGGGATCGACAGACCAACCCCTGCGTCGACAAAACGCTTTGAACGTTCTTCGAGGGTAAGAGATTGGATCTCATCTTCGCTACCTTCGTCTAATAAATCTAGATCCTTGGGGTTTATTCCGCTTGTTGCGTAGGAATTTTTTTTGTTTTCTATGCTGCGACCCCTTCATAAATGTCACTTAGGGCTTATAAAGATGGGAGATTTCTGGATGAATCTTATTCCTTCTATTTTATCAGTCATCATTTGTGTCTTATATTGTGGATGATTCCTCCATGATAAATTATGATGGTGCAAGGCACGGCACGCAAGCTCCACAACTCCTCCACCTCGGCAGTGCTGCTCAAGCTCGGCATCACAAAGGCTTTAGACACGGTGGATTGGTCATTTTAGTGGAGATCCTCAAGAAGCTGGGTTTTGGCGACAAGATGATCGCGTGGACCTACGCTATTCTGTACAAGGCCTCCATGCACATTCTCCACCACGGGGCGACTACCGGCCGCATCTCAAACAGGCGTGGACTTCGACAGGGGCCCCCTATCCCCCTAGATCTTCATCCTAATCATGGAAGTGCAGCACCTCTTGATACAAAAAGCCTCGAGCTTGGGACACCTCACCCCGTTAGTGGCCTCGAGGTTGCGTGGGCGGACCTCGCTCTACGTGGACGATGTCTTCACCTTCCTCGGACCCTCGGTGGGGGATTTCATGACTTTCGTGGCACTCATCGAGGACTTTGGGGTGGCGTCGGGGCTCCGGACCAACCTCGACAAATGCTCAGTGCATCTTATCAGGTGCGAGGGACCGGTGGATGGCATGGTCACGCATGAGTTAGGGTGTCCGGCTTTACCCTTCCCGTTATGTTATTTGGGGCGGCGGCCCAGCTGCATTACCTGGTAGACAATGTCACCGGCCATCTGCCGGGATGGCGTGTGAACCTGCTTAATAGAGGTGGATGGTTAGAGATGGTCAAGACCACCCTGTCCGCGGTCACGACCTTCGCCATGATGTCGCTAGACCTCCTATGTAACATCCCAAGATTTTAAAATTTTTAAAAATTTAGAAAGATCAAAAAAATTTTGATGTTTAAGGTTTAAACCTCAAAATCATGCATGGCATTCATCATCATCATTGATTTGTTGCATTTTAAAATAGTTATTTTGTGCTTTTAAAACAAATTTGGGTTTTAATTTTTTTTTGATATAAAGGGTGCTAAGCAACCCTAGGTGTTTTATTATTATTATTTTTATTTTTATTTTTGTGGAAATAATAGTTCAAAAATATTATATGTTTATTATGATTTCTTAATATTATTTTCTCAAATTATTTGAAGAGTTTTGAATCTGTTTGGATTCAATGTTTGAAACAGAAAATAGAAAAGATAAGGGACAAAAAAAAGGTTGAACCACCCCGTGCCAGGCCGACCCAGCTAGGCTGGCCCAACAAGGAGCATCCCACAAAGAGCAGCCCGTCAGCCCCCTATTTTTTTATTCTCTTTTGTTTTTCTTCCTTGGGCCGACCCAGCCAACCCGGCCCAGATAGGCCAGCCCAGCGACCGAGTCGTCTTCATCGTGTGGACGAGCGTTTCCTGGCTACCTCCACCTCTTCCCCTCCTTCTCTAGGACGTTGTAGATCTTGAAACGGCTCGACTTCAACACGAAAATTACTGATCATTAGATCACGGTCTTATTCAGAGTTTTATAACCCCATTTAGTGTCTTAATACTTCCAAACCATTTCGGTGAACCGAATGCCATCGGTCGGCACCCATCTCCTGATCTCCCTCCTCAGTCCTTATAAAGACAATCTGATCGCGTCACATTACACCCCTTGGCTTTCTCCACCACTTACCTGAACAAACTTTCTTGAGAGGACCTCTGTACAGCCCGTGCCAGCCAACGCCAACTTCAGCCCCAAACCGAGTTCATCGCCAGATCTTGTCGTCCATGGTGAGTCTCTCGCCAATTCCTCGCACAAGAAGACTCCGATCATCGAGGCAAACCTCCAGGACATGGTGATGCAACATTCCAATACACTTGGTCGCACCGCCATGAAGCCCGAGCAACGTCGCCGCCACGGCCAAGATCACGACGAGGTGAGCCCTCCCCAACCCCTGCAACGATGTCCATCATGACCTCCGTGTCCTCCCTCACTTCTATTATTTTTTCACAATTTTTCCCGCAGCCGAATCAATGAGAATGAGGTTGACCCGTTCTCTCCGGTGACCGTCGCACGCCGCCGTTCCTTCATGCTCCCGGTGAGGTGAAGAAGACCCATGCTTCTGAACTGATCCTTTAGCCTCGCATTGTTCCCGCACACATCTACGACAACTTCGTCAACTACTTCCCGGAGGCCGTGCATGACCGTCTTCATCGACCATCTTGTCTAACCGCGTCACGTTTTCATCGACACCGGCGCTATTCGTTCTTGTTGGTGGGACTCTCAACATGCCTTAATCTTACCCTCATACTATATCTAATGTGTTAGATCATATCATCTTGTTCGCCTAAATAAAGTAATTTCGGTTATACAATTTACGCAAGCATTTTTTCCATTTTCGGATTTGTCTTTGGACAGATTTTGGTCAACCTTAGAAATTCCATAACAAATCAATCGTAACTCCGTTTTCGATGTTTTTGTAGTCTATGGTTTCATATGAACATGTAGAATACAGTGGTATAATAAAACGTATATTTTAGTCGTGCACTAACTTGTTATTTGCAGAACATTGTATAACTTGTTTAGGCCATATCTAGAGTATTACAAATCCAATTTGAGTGATTCAAATTTCAGAGGCTTTGTAATGATGCCCTCTGTCCAGTAGATATGTTTAACAAATTTTATAAAATGGTTTTATGCAGGAACCTTAGATTTTGTGTTAATACCTTTATTTGAATGTTTTGGAATTATTCCTATTAAGTGAATTAATAAAAATTGTTTTGTGGCATCATGCATATAGTACCACCAGAAAACAGAAAGTAAATTTATATTTGTGTTATAAATTTTGCACATTCATGCATGGCATATTTTGTATTTGTCACTTGTGTGAATTTGTATGTTTATTTGGGTGTTTTGTATTTGTTAGATTATTCGGAGAGTCACGAAGACTTTGGTGGTTGCTACTCCTGCCACTCTTGTTGCCAAGGCAAGTGGCACACTTGCATATTTTTGTCCTATTATTTTGATATATGCATGTTGTAGTACTACTTGGAAAATTGCATGACAGGTTATTAGTATTGCTATGCTAAAACTGTTTAGAATAGTTCTCCTTTTATTAGATGGTCTAGATGCTCCTATGATAACTTGCTAGAATTATGGAAATGCTATGCTAAATGCTGTTTTGTGAAAAAGTAATATTATACTAAGTTAAAGAAACTCCTGGGTGGATGTGGTATGTGGATGGAGGTTTATAGTTGAGTGGCTACTCGGGACCATGTCTATGGTTTTACCCGAGTATGTGCACTTGTGGATGGCCACCCAGGGACAAAGATACCGATGTTACTCCAAGTTTTAGTTAGCTTACCGTGCAGCCATAAGTCATATGGGCTGTGGCTTGACTAAGTATGTTGCGTGGAACCGGCCCGGCTTGACAAGCAGATGTAGGGGATGTAGGTGGAACGGGTCAAGACGGCAGTGGTCGGGGAAATGCTTCGGAACGGTCTCGGCTCCATCCTCTCCTTTCCTTTTCACTTCAAGAAGGTCAAGGTCAGAATGGGCTGATGGAGTCTTATGGTGAAAGTGCACAACCTCTGCAGAGTGTCAATCTAAGTACTTAGCCGTGTCCCCGGTTATGGACAATTCTGAGCTGCTAGACGAGGACGTCAACGGAGGATCTCATCATTCCATTTTCCTAAGTTAAAATTTTGATGGGTCAACAAGGGTAGTTGAGACAATGGTTGTCATACCATACTTGTCTCGTTTAGATGAAAAAGTGTTTTGAAAAGAGATAGGAAAAATTGGCTTTATGCAAAAAGCCTCCAAACTCCACTAGCCAAATATGCATATAGGTTATTAGAGTTTTCCTCTATGAGTCCACAAAGTGTCACTTGCCTGATCCATTCATATGGTTCTGACCCACCTTGCTGCAACATTTTTATTGTTGCAGGTTTCGATTAAGGGTTTCGAGTCTACAACCAACATGTTCGCCTGTGGCACATGAAGATGATGGAGGCTCATTGCTAACTTTATTTCCGCTGTGCTGATCTTTGTAAAATGCTAGCCTTGAGCTATGCAAGTTGTAATGGATATTTGTAAATTCTGGATCATTCTTGTAATAAATTGACACAATGTTATGGTATTCATCGTAAACTATGTGTGCTAGCGATTCGATTCAGGGACTAGCACTATACACAGGGATCTTGCCTATTTTTAAGTGAAGGTCCGCTACATCCTAGCCAAGACACTGACGACAATATTGAAGATTATTCGAGGCTTTTTGTGGAGGGGGTGGAAAGAGGTGCATGGTGGACACTGTCTGGTGGCCTGGGATATGGTCTGCATGCCGAAGACTCTAGGAGGTTTGGGCATCCCCAACATCAAGCTTATGAATTTGTCCTTGCGGACTAGATGGATGTGGCTTAAGCGAGTGGAGGGCTAAGCCGTGGAAGAAGTTTAACATTGTCCTGCCAACGGTGCAACAACTCTTCGAGGCCGCCACCTCCTCCTCGGTGGGAGACGACGCCTCCATGTTCTTCTAGACAGACAGGTGGCTCCCCCAAGGTTGCATCAAGGACTTTTCTCCAAACCTATTCGCAAAGGTCCCTAAGCGAGCCATAAAAGTGCGACTAGTCAGGGATGGCCTCAATGGTGGTTGGCTGGTGGACGTACCATCGGACCTTGGTGCGATAGCCCTGAGAGAGCTTCTTGATTTGGTAGAGTTCTTAGGAGCGATCACGCTCGTGGACGCGGTAGAGGATACCTTCGGGTGGAATTGGGAGGCAAGTAACACCTACTTGGCTAAATCGGCATACCTTGCCTTTTTCGAAGGCAAGTTCGCTCTAAGAGGACACAAGGCAGGTTTGGAACTCCCGGGCTCTGGCCAAGTGCAAGTTTTTCTTATGCCTGGTGCTTCGAGACCGATGTTGGACGGCGGATCGTCTTGGTAGACGTGGCCTCCCTAGGCCAACAGCGTGTCCCTTCTGTGATCAGCACGATGAGACCATCGACCACCTGCTCTTAGGGTGTGTCCTTGCCAGGGAGATTTGCACAGTGGTATTTCGCCACTGGGACCTAGAGTCGTGATCCTGAACAAGGATGAGGGGCTGGCAGACTGGTTGGCGGCCAGGCAGGTGGATCGATCTTCGGATAGGGAGCTATGGACGGCTATCACCCTCATTTGCTGGTGTCTATGGACACATCGCAATAAGGTGGTCTTCGACGGCGCTTTCCCCTCCTCGGAGACTGTTTTAGGTAACATTATAACCGAGTCGGAGCAGTGGAGTGTGGCTAGATTGTTTAGGAGTAGTCTAGCACAGGTGGATAGGTGGAGGTTTCGCAAGTAGTCTTTCTTGCGTTTACAGCCCGATGAATCAGGAAGGAGACCTTCCTTGCATCATTTTAGGAATTCTCGAAGATCCGGCTGTTCCTCCCTACCCCCAGACATGCCACGCCGTGTAGGCGAGCACTTCGTCAAATCCTAAAGCCTCGCGTTGCCCCTACCAATCTTTGAAAATATCATTGCCAAACTGTTGTGCACGAGGGCAGTGGCCACCTGTGTAGTCCTCGGAACCCTTTCCAAAGGAAGAGCTAATCTCCCTGCGACCGTGGTGGCAACCTTGTCCAAGATGAATTTCTCGTCAGCACGTCTCAATCTCTGGCCTTGCTAACTTCTTTCTGTGAAAGTATTTGGGTAGGGTATTGCACACCTCTCACATCGGGGTGGCTTTCCATTATATAATGGGGTAGTATACAAATACAATTACATGAGGTATACGTGGAGTACAACACAAACACGTATACATATACAGTTTATCACCCTCCCTCAATCTCAACCGGTTTAGACAAGTTGAGATTGCTTCTACAAGACTGAAATAACGGCAGTGGTAGTGGCTTGGTGAAGATATCAGCAAGCTAGTCCTTGGAGGAGATAAACCAAACTTGGAGTTGTTTCCAAGCAACTCGTTCTCGCACAAAATGAAAGTCCACCTCAATGTGTTTAGTACGAGCATGAAAGACTGGATTGGCAGACAAGTATGTTGCCCCAATATTATCACACCATAGTATCGGTGAGATAGTCAATGACACCCCAAGCTCTCCAAGAAGTGCCTGTACCCAAATAAGCTCAGCTGTGGCATTGGCCAGTGCCTTATATTCAGACTCTGTGCTAGACCGAGAGATAGTAGCCTGTTTTCGAGCACTCCAAGAAACCAAGTTACCAGCAAAGAATATAGCAAATCCCCCCGTGGATCGCCGATCATCAGCATCACCAGACCAGTCAGCATCAGAAAACGCCGAGAGAAGATCAGGCGACGACCTGGTGGATGGTCGAATCAGCAGACCATATGACAGTGTCCCCTTGACATACCGAAGAATGCGTTTCACTGCTGACCAGTGAGTACTTGTAGGAGCATGATTAAATTGACACACCTTGTTCACCGCAAACGAGAGGTCAGGTCGTGTCATAGTAAGATACTGAAGACCTCCAACCACACTACGATACCGAGTAGCCTCATCAGCAGTGAGAGAGGTACCATCGATGGAGGAGAGGGATTCTGAAGCTGACATGGGTGTAGTAACTGGAGCACTCTGAAGGAGGCCGGCACGCTGCAATAATTCAGTAGCATACTTGGGTTGACTGAGGAGAAGACCACCAGTAGTAGGATAGTGAACCTCAATACCCAAGAAGTAGTGCAGCCGACCAAGATCCTTGAGAGCAAAGGGAGTCCGAAGCTGATGAATAAGGTGATCCGTAGCATTAGCAGATGAGCTGACCACAATTATGTCATCAACATATACCAAGAGATAGAGCGTGACATCAGGACGCCGCAAAATGAACAAGGAAGTGTCAGCAGTAGACGGCGTGAACCCAAGTCCAGAGAGTACGGAGCTGAGACGTGCATGCCATGCTCTGGGAGCCTGCTTTAGACCATATAGAGCCTTATCTAGTCGACAAAGATATCGAGGACAAGTAGAATCCTCAAAACCAGGTGGCTATCACATGAATACTTCCTCCTCAAGAACTCCATGCAAGAAGGCATTCTGAATATCCAATTGCCGAAGATGCCATCCCTTAGTCACAGCCATGGACAACAGCAAACGAATCGTGGTTGGCTTAATGACAGGACTGAATGTATCCTCATAGTCGAGACCATACCACTGTTTAAACCCTTTGGCGACCAGACGAGCTTTGTAATGCTCCACAGACCCATCTGATTTTTTCTTTACCTTAAATACCCACTTGCAATCAATTATATTTGCACCGGGTACAGGGGGAACCAACCTCCATGTTTTGTTGGTTTGTAACGCTGAGAATTCAGCTTCCATGGCATCACGCCAGTGTGGAGACGTCAAGGCCTCATGATGATCGCGCGGCTCCAAACGCACAAGATCTCGTGGCGAACATGTAGCAGCCCAGGGCACCGTGCCATCAGTCCGTGACATGGGATTGCGAATCCCTTTTTGTAGCCTCGTAGTAACACCTGGTCGCTCAGGCTCAGGAGGAGGCAACGATGTCGGCGTCACAGCAGACGGCTCCTCAGCAGGAGCTGGCGACGCAGGAGAGTAGGCCGGCCCGGTAGTCGACGAGGCTGAGCCAGGCGAGGCCGCGGGGGACCGAGACGGAGGCGATCCTGCCGCGGCAGGAGAAGCGCCCACGGCAGGCTGCCGAACGCTCGCGGAAGGCTGCCAAGCGTCCACGGCAGAACCCGTGGCAGGGCCGGCGGTAGACTCAGCTGCATGGGCGGGTGCCCCGAGGCCATGCAGAGGAAGCTGCCGATCGACGTGATCGACGTCCACACGAGGCGGCGGTGTGTAGGACTCCTCGTCCAGGAGTTCAAGACGTGCACCGCGTCCCGTACCTGCACCATGGTCAGCAAGAAGCACATGAGTATATGCAGCATCAACAAATTGGTTAGACCGTAACAAGGAGGTTTCAGAAATTGGAGGAGTGGAAGGAGACAAGATTTGAGAGAATGGAAATACATTCTCATCAAACACAACGTCACGAGAGATATATACTGGATTTGTGGCGATATGGAGACACTTGTAGCCCTTATGGAGAGAGCTATAACCGAGAAAAACACATTGTTTTGATCGAAATTCAAGTTTCTTGTTATTGTATGGACGGAGGTGTGGCCAACAAGCGCATCCAAAGACTTTTAGGAAGGTATAATCAGGAGCTTCACCAAGGAGACGTTCAACGGGAGTTTGCATCGATATGACACGGCTTGGGAGACGATTGATGAGGTAACACACAGTAGAAAACGCATCACTCCAAAAACGAAGAGGGACCGAGGCATGTGTAAGTAATGTAAGCCCGGTTTCAACAATATGTCTATGTTTCCTCTCAGCCGTGCCATTTTGTTGATGTGTGTGTGTCGGAGATTGTCCCCAGGAACTAGGGGTGTCTCCAAGGTATCGTGTAAGGGGCTGAACACGGAGTCAAACAATCCACAACGTGCTCCGGCGACGGTGCTCGTCAGGCTCGCTGCGGACGACACTGCAGAGATTGACACACGGTCTTACCCAGGTTCGGGGCCCTCTTGTGGAGGTAAAACCCCTACGTCCTGTTTTTGTGTATTGCACTGCTTGGAGAGTTTACAGTACAAGGAGAGCTTGCCGAGCTCGAGGTGGCTAACAATGGCTACTTGCTAGTCTTCAGATCTAGGGTTCGGACTCTGGGATCTTCGAACCCTTTGCACAGGCGTGCCTCCCCTCCTTTTATAGGCGTCCTGGACCTCTTCCGCCCAAACATTTGGGCGGGAAGGGCTGCCACATAGCGACGAAGGAGGAGGCGCGGTGCACCGTAAAGGTGAAGTCCACCATAAAGGTAAAGCTTGTGGACGTGGTCCACGGCAGGGGAACGGCGTCACCAAAGCTGAAAAGGGGCACCGACCAGCTGGACGGTGGGCTGGCGCTTGCCGAGGTGGGAGGTGACCCACGATGATGTCGTCCTTGGAGCGTAGCTGCAGACGGTCCCCTTATCACCAAAGAGGCAATACTCGTTGTCCGCTTTGCTTGGCTCCGCTTTGTTGACTGCTTTATACATGGAACAGCAACTGCGGCGTTGTCGTCATCGCGCGTAGGCACGCGCGTCACTCTGCACATGGCGCAGAGCCCATGTGCGCTCTGCCGCGGGGGCAGAGATGGCTTCACGAGGAAGGCGCTTCGCGAGGCGAAAAGCCTCGCCAAGCCCTTCAGCTTGGTCCTTAGCAGAATTGCGGGCGGCGTCGGAGACGCCTTGTCGAGGAGCGATCCCTCGCCAAGGGAGAGAATCCTTGGCGAGGAGAGAAAACCCTTCGCGAGGGAAAAGTCCTTGCGAAACTCGCCAGGCTTGGAGAGCCTGGCCCTTAGCGAAAATCATCCAAAGAATCTTGTGGGCCCTGGCAGGCCGGCCCGTGGTACCCTGGTTTCCACTGTGCCGACAGTAGCCCCCGGGCCCGCGATGGGCATGCCGAGGCCCATGGACGAAGGCGAAGCGTCGAGGGGCCAAAGATGCCTGACAGGGCCGCGACATGTGTCACGCAGCAGTTGCAACCCACGGCCACGACCTCCTCGGCTCCAACGGGCGACGTGGCGGGGCCCGCCACGACTTGAGAGCCGGTCAATAAAGCCTGGGCGCGCACGCGACGCCCGTTACTTCTCACATAACTCCTCCGCACACTTCTCCCCACGCCTCCAATCTCTCCAGAGCGCTCCGACTCCAGAGTCCTCTTCTTCTTCTTCTCCGGCGACCATGGCACCCAAGAGAGCAGCTGCCGACCTGAAGGGCAAGGCCACAGCGCAGGCGAGCACGTCTGCAGCGATGGCGCGCGCCGCCGCTTTCGAGAGGGCTCTGCCGCGGACGCGTGTCACCGCGGCGACGATAGCGACGGTGCACCACCTGGCGGCGGCGAAAACCAACGAGCACGGCGCCACCGAAATGAGGCCGGCCGGCAGCAGGCTCACCGAGGCGTTCTACCCCATCTTCCTCCATACTCTCTACGCCGGCCTGGTGCCACCCTTCTCCGATTTCCTCCTGGCGATCTTGGAGGTGTACCAGATCCAACTGCTTCACCTTCATCCCAACTCCATCCTCATCCTTGCTATCTTCGCCCACTTCTGCGAGGCCTACCTCGGCATTCGCCCCTCGGTGGCGCTCTTCCGTAGCTTTTACTCTCTTCGGAACTCCGCCAAGGGTGAGCGGCTTGGATGTGTCTCCTTCCGCATCGCCGACGCCAGGAGCGAGAACTACATCCCCATCGCCTGGTGTGGTGAGGACGCCATCACCAAGGTGACGAAGAAGGTGGACAAGTTCCGCGAGAAGTGGCTCTTCGTCGACGCCAAGGCCACACACCCTCTGCTGGAGGTGCCAGAGGGGCCCCCGAGGAAGTGGGCGCGCTGGGCGAGCGCGGACTTCAGGGGCTCGAAGCTTGACGCGGTGTACGAGTATATCCGATGCGCCCGCGAAGCAGGGGTCACCGGCCAGATGGTGGCAAAGGACTTCACCAGGCGTCGCATCGCCCCCCTCCAACAGCACGCCGAGCCGGTGTGGCGATACGACGGCAAGGATGACGCAATGCGGCTAAGTAGGGACGGCTTCGAGCCCGATGTACTTCGCCAGATCATGGGCGTTCTCTTCATGACGTCGGAGATCCCGTCCGCCAAGAAGGAGGCGGCCAAGCCACTCATCTGCTTCGCCGAGGAAAGCATCGAGGAGCAGCGCGCGCACATGCCCATATTCGACGAGTGGGGAATTGTGCCCGTGGGGCACCGCGGGCCTCGCCCTAACCCGTGGACGGCGGAGCCGGAGTATATGGATGAGGCTCCGGAGGCCGAGGGGGCTGAGTCCGCCGAGGAGGAGGCCTCGAGAAGCGAGGGCCCCCTTGGCGAGGACGAGGCTTCGAGGGGCGCTGACCCCGTCGGCGAGGGCGCTGGCTCCTCGAGGAGCGCCCACGCCGAGGTGGACCTCCAGGTGCTCTCCTTCGGCGACGAGAAGGATGCCTTCCGCGTCGTCCGCTCCCAGCGCGCCGAGGAGGAGGAGGAGACGAGCGGCGGCGGAAGAGGGCGCTGCGAACCCCGCTCCAAGGCCGTCCACGACAGGAGGGCCGCAACCGCGAGAGACATCCCTCGCGCGGAGACAGGAGCGACCCGGGAGGAGGCCGGAGCAAGCCACCCCCAGCCACCCAAGGCGAAGAAGAGGGTGTGGGTGATGGCCGGCGAGTAGCCCTTGATTTTTCTTTCTCCTTTAATATTTTGCTTTGAGAATTCCCCCTTTGAAGGATTTTCGACTTGTCTTCCCTTCAGGCAGCCTGCGGAGCCAAAGAGGCGGCGGCTCCACAAGCTTAGAGAGACTGCCAGCGTCGTTGCAGAGACGCCTGCGGCTGGCGAGCCGCAGCAAACAGTTGTTCCTCCCGCGGTTGAGCACCGCGCGGAGGCGGTGGTGGCCGAGGGAGCCACGCTGTCGCCAACCCGGGCGGCGACTTCTCCTGCGGCGGAGCACCGCGTGGAGGAGGAGACCGTAGAGGCGGCGCCGTCGCCAACCAGGGCGGCGTCTCCTCCAGCGACGGAGCACCGCGCAGGGGAGGCGAGGGCGGAGGCGACGCCGCCGTCGCCAACCAGGGCGGCAACCCCTCCCGTCCAGCAGGAGACGGAGGAGGAGAGGGTGGATGAGGACATTGTCGTGGAGCAGCCTCCAGAGGAGGAGGCCTCCTCGAGAAGGGCTGACGCGCCCGAGACCGCGGCAGACGCGGTCGTTGCAGAGGGGGCTGGAGGCGCCCCTGAGGAGCAGGAGGCGGTGGTGCCGCCGGAGCCCACTGGCGCTGAGGCTGAGCGCGAGAGGGCGCTCAGCCCCCGGAGGGCAACCGAAACGAGCGCCGAAGGAGGCGCCCCCACAAGCCCCCGGATCGCACCAGAGGCGGTCGTGGGTCCGAGGCAGGACCCGGGCGCCTCGACGAGGATCGAGGACTCTGCGCCCAGCAGCAGCGCGGGAGTTTCCTTGGCGCTGCAAGCGCCACAGCGTCAAGCAACCCATCGCCGGATCATCCTCAACCGGGCGCGACGGGCGCTCGACGGGCTGGAGGAGCAGCTCGCCAAGGAAGAAGACGCCCTGGCGGAGGAAAAGGCAAGGCTCAGCGAGGCCTGGGCCCTCCTCCACGAGAGGGTGGAGGTGTGCCGCCGGTGGGATGCGGCGGCGCAGGCGGAACGCCAAGAGGCCCTCCGCTTCGCCAAGGAGACCCGCGACAGCGTCAAGCGGGAGGCGCAGGAGGTGATGGAGGAGCTCGACGCCGCCAGGGAAGCACTCGAGGTGGAAACCGCCTCCAAGCATGACGAGCTGGCGGCCGCGAAGCAGAAATTCGCCGCCGACTCCGAGGCCGCCAAGGCCAGCCTGAAGGAGCTCCGCGAGCAGCTGGATGCCCGCGAGGGGCAGCTGGCGCCTCGCGAGGCCGAGCTGAAACGGCGCGAGGAAGAGCTCGCCCTCCAGGAGAAGGAGCTGCAGCAGCGCGAGGAGCAGGTCCAGCTTCTCGTGAAGGACCAGGCCACCCGCGAGGGGCAGCTGGAGGAGCGTGAGGGTCGGGTGGCCGTCGACGAGGCCAACCTTGCGGCGGAGCAGAAGAGGCTCCAAGAAGAGGCTGACCTCAAGGTCAAACTCGTCCGCGAAAGCCTCTCCAAAGAGTATGACGAGAAGGTCGCGAAGCACGAGGACCGCCTCAAGACCAATCGCAAGGAGCTCGAGAAGCGCATCAAGGAGCTTGAGCAGGAGGAGAAGCGGTTGACTTCTTGCCTCGAGGTCTCTCGGGAGGCCCAGGCGCGCGCCGAGGGAAACGCCTTCGCCCTGGAGAGAGACCTGAACGAGCTCCGGCAGCAGGTGGGGCCGGCCGCGGCTCTGGCGGAGCAAGCACGGGACCAGCGCCAGGTTGACCGGTTCATGACGCGCCAGCGCCAGAGCATCCTCCAGAGCTTGGTGAGCCGCGTGCGCGCGGTCGGGAGAGATCTGAGGATCGACGTCCCCTCCTTCTCCGCGGCGACTGATGACGAAACCTCGTACTCGCACTTCTTCAAGCAGTTCCTCGGAAAGCTTGAAGGGGTCGCGAAGAGCTTTGACAAGCGTGTCGTGGAGGAGAGTCGCGACCTCCTTGTCGTCGGCGTCACCAACATCTTCAGCAACCTCGTGAGGCTCCAGCCCTCACTTGATCTTGAGGAAGTGATGGCGCCGCCACGCGCCGTCAGCGACAAGGCGCGGGAGACCGCCACGCAGGCCGCCGACACGTTCGCCAAGAAATTTGACCAAGTGGTGATCGAAGGCGACGACGAGGATGCTCTGGAAGAGGCGGACACCGCTGTGGACCAGGCAGGCACCTCAGGAGGCGCGACGGCTTGAGCTCCTTGCCTGTAGCTGGACGTGCAGAGGGCACATGTATCTTAGCCATTTTGATTGTAAACTTTGTAGGAACTTGTCAAGTTATATTGGAGTGTGCTTGTTAATGTCCCTCGGGAAGCCTTTGTCTTTCCTCCTCATGTCTTTTTTGCTCTACGTTTTAGGACCCTCTCTTAGCACTACACCACCGCCGCTTCGGTATGTGCGAGTCAGTGCTCCACAAGTCCGGGGGGTGCGTGAGGCCTCAAGAAGTAAGAGCTCCGTGAAGCGCGATGCTTGGGGCCCCCCTTTGACGTGCAAGCAGCCCATGAGGTGTGGGAGAGAGAAAAGAGACTCGAGGGGCAAAAACCAGCAAGAGGAAATTTCGACCAAGTCTTTGTACTTAGCTTAGCGAGGCATTCTGCCTTGGAGAGGGTGTTGGTTCCCTGGCGAGATGTTTTCGCTTTGTCGTTGCCTGAGGCTTGGAGAGCCTGTTTTCCTGCACTCGGAGAGATAGGCATACCCACAAGCAATAGATAGCTAAAAAATCTTATGGTGCTCGTAGGTTCCTTCATGTGTGTCTCGCGAGGAGAAATAGGCACCAAGGTTTTGGTGATCCTTGGTGAGTTGACGTGCGCGGGAGCTAACCCATGAGTTCAGAGCTCCTTGGGAGTTGACATGCATGAGAGCTGACCCGCAAGTTCAGAGCTCGGATCCCTTGGGTTTGAGGCGCTGCCGGGATGCTCCCGTGGCATGGCACCCTGCTAGCCCCCGCTCGTGAGATACACAGGAGGGATCATACGAGCGAGAAAAAACAGCAAAAAAAAAAAAGCTTTGCCGAAGTCGCAAAACATGCCGGCGCGATGCGCAAAGGTTCAGAATGACCTGAAATAGGTGTTCATTACACTGGCGTGGCCAGGAGTTTTTCTTCTTTGATGATGAAGTTTTGCTTCTCTGGGGGCGCGCTTCCCTACTTAGGAGGCGGGTTGGCGCCGATGGTGACACAAGCCCCCGAGCCGCTTGCCTCCAGAGACACTTGCTTTGTCGCGGCCTTCTCCTGGGAGAACAACTGCTTCTTCTTCGCGGGGGGCCTCGGGTGGGATTCCTCGTCCTCGTCAGCGGGTGACGCCACCGCGGCAGCCTTGTAGGCCGCTTGCGCAGCGTACAGGGCGTCCGAGACCACGCCGCCGATGACAATGGTGCCACCCGAGCCAGGGAGCTTGACGAGGTTGTAGGCGTGGTGGGTCACTGCCATGAATTTGGCGAGGGCGGGGTAGCCGAGTATGGCGTTGTAGGGCAGGCCGATGTGCGCGACGTCGAAGTCGATCAGCTCGGTGCGGTAGTTGGCCTGAGTGCCGAAAGTGACGGCGAGCCTCACCTGCCCCAAAGGGGTGGTGAGACCCTCTGTCACTCCCGAGAAGGGCCTGGTAGGCATGAGCCGCTCGTAGGGCACCTGCAGCTTCTCGAATGTCTCGACGGAGATGACGTTGAGGCCAGCACCCCCATCAATGAGCGTCTTAGAGACGGCGATGTTGTTGATGGTGGGGGTGCAGACCAACGGGATGGTGCCAACGGTTGAAGTGGACTTGGGGTGGTCGCCGGAGTCGAAAGTAATGGGGCACTGGGACCACTTGAGGGGCCTGGAGGCCTCGACTCCAGGGAGGGCTGCTGCGACCTCGCGAGCGAGTTGCTTGAAGTGGCGGTTGGAGCGAGGGGCCTGAGCCCCGCCAAGGATGCAAGCGGCTCCACGAGGCACCTGGTAGCCCTCCTCAGCCTCGGCAGGTAGGTTGTCATTCGCGGGCTGGGCAGCGTTGGCCTGGGGGTTCTGCTGGTAATTGTCGTTGTAGTTGTTGTTCCAGCGTCGCCCCCCGCGGCCGCTGCGGCCTCCGCCGCGGCCTCTGCGGCCTCCGTTTGCCTCGCGAGCCTCGCGAGCCTCGCGAAGCCTCTTGATGTCGAAGCAGTCCTCGGTGGCGTGAGAGTGCCTGTTGTGGTAGATGCAGAAGGGACGATCATCCTTCTTCTCAGGTCCTGCGGCTGGGGTGGCAGCTTGACGAGACTGCTTGGCGTCGGGCTCTACCGCGAGGACCGCAGTAGTCTTGCGCTTCTCGGAGGATTTCTTCTTCTTGGACCCCTCGGTGGGGTCCCCTGGCTCGTTCTTGACGAACAAGCGGCCCTCTTCAGCCTTGGCGCACTTGTCCGCCAAGTCGAAAAGTTCGAGCATCCGCACGTCTGTGACTCCAGCCTGGAAGGCCGAAATGACTTGTGCGTCGGTGGCGTTGGGGATCTTGTTGCGCACTTGGCTGAAGCGCTGGATGTACTTGCGGAGGGTCTCGCCGGGCTTCTGACGCACGGCGCGGAGGTCGTTGTAGGTGAGGCCGCGCTCGTACGTGCCCTTGAAGTTGGCGACGAAGCACCGGTAGAGCTCCTCCCAGGAGTTGATGGACTCGGCGGGGAGGTTGGTGAGCCATGAGGACGCAGAGTCCTTGAGGGCCATGGGGAACCAGTTCGCCATGACCTTGTCGTCGCCCCCGGCGGCCTGGATGGCCAGAGAGTAGAGCTGCAGGAACTCCAGGGGGTTGTTCTTGCCGTCGTAGCGCGGAGGCAGGTCCGGCCTGAACTTGACCGGCCAAACGACATGACGGAGGCTGCGAGTGAACGCGGCCGTCGTGCCGTAGGTGACCGTGCCGTTGGCGAGGGTGGCGCGGAGGTGGCGCCCGGCGGTGGCGACGTCCTGGATGGCGCGGTTGCGGCATTCTTGCCCGAACTCGATGCTCACGCGTGCGTCCTCAGGGGCTCGCTGCACGATTTGGCAGTCGTGCGGCGACGACGCGTGCGATGCAGCGCGGCCGTCGCGAGGAGGGGCCCCCGCTGGAGCAGGTTGCGGTGCAACCGGTGGAGCCGGAGCGGGTGCGGGATGGAGAGGAGGCGCGGGAGGTGCGCCGTGCGCCACGTCCCCCACGAGTGCAGACGGAACCAAGGAACGAGACGGCGCGGGTGCCGCGGCGCGAGCGGCGCCGATGAGCTCGGCAACGCGGTCCCCAGGAACTAGGGGTGTCTCCAAGGTATCGTGTAAGGGGCTGAACACGGAGTCAAACAGTCCACAACGTGCTCCGGCGACGGTGCTCGTCAGGCTCGCTGCGGACGACACTGCAGAGATTGACACACGGTCTTACCCAGGTTCGGGGCCCTCTTGTGGAGGTAAAACCCCTACGTCCTGCTTTTGTGTATTGCACTGCTTGGAGAGTTTACAGTACAAGGAGAGCTTGCCGAGCTCGAGGTGGCTAACAATGGCTACTTGCTAGTCTTCAGATCTAGGGTTCGGACTCTGGGATCTTCGAACCCTTTGCACAGGCGTGCCTCCCCTCCTTTTATAGGCGTCCTGGACCTCTTCCGCCCAAACATTTGGGCGGGAAGGGCTGCCACATAGCGACGAAGGAGGAGGCACGGTGCACCGTAAAGGTGAAGTCCACCATAAAGGTAAAGCTTGTGGACGCGGTCCACGGCAGGGGAACGGCGTCACCAAAGCTGAAAAGGGGCACCGACCAGCTGGACGGTGGGTTGGCGCTTGCCGAGGTGGGAGGTGACCCACGATGACGTCGTCCTTGGAGCGTAGCTGCAGACGGTCCCCTTATCACCAAAGAGGCAATACTCGTTGTCCGCTTTGCTTGGCTCCGCTTTGTTGACTGCTTTATACATGGAAACAGCAACTGCGGCGTTGTCGTCATCACGCGTAGGCACGCGCGTCACTCTGCACATGGCGCAGAGCCCATGTGCGCTCTGCCGCGGGGGCAGAGATGGCTTCACGAGGAAGGCGCTTCGCGAGGCGAAAAGCCTCGCCAAGCCCTTCAGCTTGGTCCTTAGCAGAATTGCGGGCGGCGTCGGAGACGCCTTGTCAAGGAGCGATCCCTCGCCAAGGGAGAGAATCCTTGGCGAGGAGAGAAAACCCTTCGCGAGGGAAAAGTCCTTGCGAAACTCGCCAGGCTTGGAGAGCCTGGCCCTTAGTGAAAATCATCCAAAGAATCTTGTGGGCCCTGGCAGGCCGGCCCGTGGTACCCTGGTTTCCACTGTGCCGACAGTGTGAGGGCATGATACACGATGAGACACACCAATATCAGAAAAGAATTTATTCAGCTTATGGTATTCGCCTCCCCAGTCAGTTTGCACATGCACAATTTTCTTATTAAGTAGACGTTCTACATGTTGCTGGAATTGCAGAAATATTTGATACACATCAGACTTGTGTTTAAGGAGATAAAGCCATGTAAAACGACTGTAGGCATCCACAAAACTGACATAATATTCATGACCACTTACAGAAACTTGGGCAGGGCCCCATACATCGGAATAGATAATCTCAAGTGGTGATGTAGTAACTCTACTAGAAAGAGAAAACGGCAACTGGTGGCTTTTTCCTTGTTGGCAAGCATCACAAATTACAACTTTATTAACTGACTCTCAGGGAAGCTCAAAACGATGCAAAATATGTTGGACGACTTGTGTAGCTGGATGACCTAGGCGTGAGTGCCACTGCTCACGCGACACCTTGACGCTGCTGAAAATTTGCTTGAGACGCGACTCATTGAGATTATAGAGACCTCCACGACATCCCCCTCTAAGCAGAACCACCCGTGTATTCCGGTCCTTAACAAGAAAATACCAAGGGTGAAATTCGAAGAACACATTATTATCATAGGAAAACTTTTTGACGGAAAGGAGATTGCGGGAAATTGCAGGGACATGGAGAATATTTTTAAGGCGTAGAGAGTGAGATGATGTGGGGATAGTGGAGTGACCAATATGTGTAATGCGCATACCTTGACCATTGGCGGCCTGAACATGATCCATGCCGTTGTAGGGCTCCTGCACGGTGAGCTTGTTGAGGTCGTTGGTGAAGTGATCAGTTGCCCCCGTGTCAGGATACCAGTTGGGGTCGATGGGGTAGGATGGAGTGCCGCCACCGTGATGAGTCACGGAGAGAGCGGCCAACTGTCGATCCATGTACCGGCCGTCATTGCCAGCGCCGAGGAAGCCGCGCTGGAAGCGCTCGAAGCAACACGACGCGACGTGCCCAACCTTGCTGCAGATTTGGCAGGTTGGACGGGAACCACCCGAGCCAGAGCCACGGCCCTGGTCCTGGCCACGGCGATTGGTAGGAGCCTGCGCAGGTGGTGGAGACGGAGCGGCCTGTTTCTGGCCGAAGGCCGGCTTCGGGAGATGAGCCGGCGAGGGGGCATGCTGGAAGGCGGGGTAGCCCCGTGCGGTGTAGTGCGCCATCATCTGCACATTGGAGCTCGGTTCAGCGCGACGAGCCTCAACGCGCTGTTCAGTAGCAAGCATCTGGGAGTAGATGTCCTTGACGGGCATCGGATCAGTGAGCGCCCGAGCCGACACGAGCTGAACCAACGAGTCGTAGTCGTGAACCTGGCAAAGGTAGCCAGAGAACTCTTCAGGGCGCAGGGGGAGGCCGATCGACGCAAGCGTGTCGGCATGAGCCTTGATCTTGTGGAAGAAGGCCGAGGCGGAGGAGTCCAGCTTGCGGAGGGCGTTGAGCTCCCCACGGATGTGCATCGCCCGAGCAGTAGACTCGGAGGCAAAGCTGCCGCAAAGCGTCTCCCACGCCTCACGCGACGTGGAGACCATCGTCATCATCCCGAGAACACTCTCGGAGAGGGAGCAGACGAAGGCGGAAAGTATGGCTTGATCCTGCTGATGCCAAGCGGTGAAGAGCGGGTTTGGGATCTCCTTGGGCTCACCCGCGGCAGTGTTGGGGTTGGGGATGAACTCAGCAGGGCATGGAAGAGATCCATCTACGAAGCCGAAGAGGCGGTTGCTGCGGAGGATCGGCACCACCTGTGTGCGCCAGTAGACGAAGTTCTGGGCACTGAGCTTGATCATGATCTGATTCGTCACATTGATCGGCGACGATGGGACAACGGAGACCATCTTGGCGGCCGCCGTGCTTGACGAGGTGGCGAAGGAGGAGCCACCAGTGGAGAACGCAGGGGAGGTCTGCGACGTGAGCGATGAGGTCGACATCGCGAACGAGTAGGCGGAAGCGAAGGAGGAGACCGGCGGCGGCGGCCCGATCGAGTAGATCGATCTAGGGTGTTAGGCCGGCGGCTGCTCTGATACCATGTGAATATTTGGGTAGGGTATTGCACACCTCTCACATCGGGGTGGCTTTCCATTATATAATGGGGTAGTGTACAAATACAATTACATGAGGTATACGTGGAGTACAACACAAATACGTATACATATACAGTTTATCACTTTCCCGGCTAAGCTAATGCAGCTTCCCTCCTAAGAACTTAAGTTTTACAGAACTGGACATTTAACAACATTGCATGTCGAACAATTTAAACAGCATTGCATGTTCCAAAAAATTTTTTTTGATAAAGGGATTTTATTACTTAAAGAGTATTAAGCATTACACCCGGCCTCTGCATAACTAAGATGCACACAGCCCAAAACCGTCCAGCGTATCCAAAGCAACAGAAAGAAAAAAGGCGGATTACATATCATCATGAGAAATTGTAAAGCCGCCCATGGTAACTAAGAGCTGATCCGCAGATTATGCGACCATCCATGCCGGGAGAAAAGCTCCCTGGCTGCCGCCTCCAAGCGCGACGATACCTCCAAGAACAACTCCCGGTGCTCCACACGCTGAAGGACCGACCATAATCGGAGTGTAGCTGTGCAACGGTAGATAACCTGCAGAATAGAAGAATTTTTGTCATTAAAAACCTTGTCATTTCTACACAGCCAAAGCGACCAAATAACGGCAATCGCTCCCACCCTAATAAGTAATTTAAACCTAGGATCAACCCCGTTTAGCCAGTTGCCAAAAATATTGGCAACGCTCTGCGGGGGATATAAGGTAGAACCTATTTGGACAGCTGACCATATAGACCGAGCAAACTCACATTGGAAGAAAAGGTGTTTAATGGACTCATCATGAGTACAGAAGACACATTTTTTACTCCCATGCCAGTTGCGTTTGGCAAGGTTGTCTTTTGTAAGAATAACTCCGCGACGAAGATACCACGCAAACACCTTTGTTTTGAGTGGTATCTTCATCTTCCAAATTTTCTTATTAGAATCAACCGGAACATCAGATTGGATAAGCACTCTATACATAGAAGCAACCGAGAAAATACCATTCTTAGTTGGAAACCATCGAAGTTCATCAGGGCCTTCCAAGAGTTGGACGGATTCCAACCGAAGCAGCAAAGGATTCCAAGCTGCTTCTCGAGGCCCTAATAGCGTTCTTCTGAACGATACATTAGGTGGGGATGTACCCAGCACCTTAGCCAATGTATCGCCTTTGTAACGCACCACATCATATAGAGCCGATACTGTTCACGAAGAGTAGTTTGGACTAGCCACCTATCTTCCCAGAACCGAATCTCCGAACCATTCTTAATGGAGAAAGAAGCATGTGGGAAGAAATACTTCTTTGTGGCCATAAGACCAGCCCAAAAGTGTGAATCACCCGGCTTCCAAACAACCTGGGATACAACTTTTTCCCCCACATACTTCCTTCTTATGAGTGTCTGCCAAATTCCATCCTCTGAAAGAAGTTTGAATAACCATTTACCAAGTAGAGCTCTATTCTTGACTCCAAGGTCATGAACACCGAGCCCTCCTTGGTCTTTTGGCCGGCAAACCACACTTCATTTAGTCAGTCGATACTTCTTCTTCTCACTATCCCCTTGCCAAAATAATCTTGAGCGGAAATAATCCAATCTTTTCAAGACCCCTTTAGGTAACTGGAAGAAGGAAATCATATACAGCACCATGTTTGTCAGTACTGAATTAATGAGAACCAATCTTCCTCCAAGGGATAGGAGTTTACCTTTCCAACTATTTAAACGAATCTGAAGTCTTTCCTCCACCATCTTCCATTCAACATTTGTGAGCCTCCGATAATGAATCGGAATCCCCAAGTAGTTGATAGGAAATTGGCCCTGTGCACACCCAAAAAGCTCGGCATACACAGAGGCTTCATCCCGGGCCTCGCCAAAACAAAACAATTCGCTTTTATGGAAATTTATCTTTAGACCCGATAATCGCTCAAATGCCGATAGAATTAACTTTAGGTTCCGAGCTTTTTCGATGTCATGTTCCATAAAAAGGATTGTATCATCGACATATTGAAGAATTGATAATCCGCCATCAACCAAATGGGGAATCACACCTTCAATTTGACCCTCAGACTTAGCACGCTCGATCAAGATGGCCAACATATCCGCCACTATATTAAATAGTATTCGTGAAAGAGGGTCCCCTTGTCTAAGTCCTTTTTTTGTTTGGAAGTATCTGCCAGTGTCATCATTGACTTTGATGGCCACACTTCCACCCGAAACAAAGGACTCGATAAGTGCACGCCATTCAGAAGAAAAACCTTTCATTCTGAGCGTCTGCTGAAGGAAAGACCAATTAACTTTATCATAAGCTTTTTCGAAATCAATTTTTAAAATTACCCCATTCAGTTTCTTCCGGTGTAATTCATGGACCGTTTCATGCAAGACTGCCACCCCATCGAGGATATTGCGGCCTTGCATAAAAGCAGTCTGAGAAGGCCGGACCACATGGTCCGCCACACTGCTCAGCCGAATCGTTGCAACTTTAGTGAATATTTTGAAACTTACATTAAGGAGGCAGATAGGTCTATACTGTTGAATCCTTTCTGCATCTTTAATCTTAGGTAACAAAATAATCTCACCAAAATTGAGACGAAATAACTCCAGTTGACCAGCGTGTAGGAAAGAAAACATATTAAGCAAATCAGACTTGATTACATCCCAGAAATTCTGATAGAACTCTGCTGGGAAACCATCCGGTCCAGGTGCTTTATTGTGTTCCATTTGGAAGACAGCCTTACGCACTTCTTCCTCCGAATAGGTTTTAGTGAGCAGGTTATTCTCTTCAACAGAAACCTGGGGAATATCCGCTATTCTAGACTCGTCCAGAGAGAAGTTCCCTTCCTCTGGAGCTCCGAACAGCCCCTTATAATAATTAGTAATGTACGACTTTAGTTGCTCCTGGCCCTCAATCGTTCCCTCTTCCTGCACTAGGGAATGAATGTGCTTTTTCCTATGTCTGCCATTGGCAATACTATGGAAATAGCGAGTATTCGAATCCCCTTGAAGGATGAATTTAGCTTTGGAACGTTGATACCATTTCAACTCTTCCTCACGCAGAAGTTTGGCTATTTCCGCATTGGCTTGGCTTTTCAGCTCAATTTCCTGTGGGGATAATAGACGCACCTCCGCCAATGCCTCCAAAGCATCGATAATTGAGGAAAGACGTAACTTTTCTTTTTTAAGTAAACCAGTAGTATGTCGTGCCCACCCAACAAGATGAGTGCGCATAGCCCGCATCTTGTTGTTCCATATCTGGATCGGGGAGGCACCCGCGACTGGTCTGTCCCAAATCATTTTGACCATCTCCTGGAAACCTTCTCTCAAAAGCCATCCGAGTTCAAACTTGAACCGCGGTTTGGCTGGAGGAGTAGCCATTCCGGTGGACAAAAGAATAGGGGCATGATCCGACAGACCCTCAATACGCTCTAAAGCCCGTACTGATACCAATGGGAACTTGGATTCCCAATCAGTGTCCATCAGCACACGGTCCAGCTTTTCGTATGTGGGTTCCGGCAGAGAATTAGCCCAAGTGAACTGTCTCCCAACCATTGCAATCTCTCTTAAATCCAAGCTGTCAATGACCGCATTGAACAAAAGAGGCCAACGGTTGTCAAAACGGCCCCTGCTTTTCTCGAACGGAAAACGAAGCAAATTAAAATCCCCACCGATGATAAGCGGATGCGGGTTGTCCTTTGCCAAGTTTACCAATTCACGAAGAAAATCGGACTTATGCTCTACCTGGGCAGGCCCATACACAGCAACAAGACTCCAAATGAAGTTGTCAACCTTATTCCGGATGTGCATTTTTAAGTGAAAATCACCATCCGAAACAGCCAACACCTCCATGGTATCAGTCTTGACGCCAAGTAATATGCCACCCGAACGACCTCGCGGGGGCCGAGAGTACCAAGCAAAATCCATAGCCACCTGAAAGGCGGTTCAAAAGACCTTGCGAGAACTCCCGTCTACCCGTCTCCGAAATAGCCAAGAAATCCAAATTATGATCCCGAATGCATCCAGCGAAGTGCAAGTGTTTAGCCAAGTCACCAAGACCTCTGCTATTTGCAAACATGCCATTCATCTGGAAACTATTGGGGATTTGGAGACCTTAGCCCGTCTCCGGGACGCCTTGTTAGAGGCGGATTTAGACTTCCGGCCGGATGCTGTGAGCTCATACAATGAACTAAGCCCGTCCTCGTCCAAACCCACCTCCGACACATCACCAACAAGATGAGAAAGAAGCTGACCATCTGATGTGGCATTCGCCTCTTCCTCATCCTCGTAGGTGGCTGTCAACACCGTCGAAGCTTTTGGAATAACCGTTAGACGGTCAAATTCCATATGCCTCAAGACATTAGTTGACACCTCTACTTGAGGCTTTTCACTACCAAGATTAAAACCTACACTATGAAGCTTAGACTGAATATTGAAAAGAGAGAAAAGACTTCGAATTTAAATCCGTACCTATGGAGTCCAAATTATGAACTGCCTTGCGACGCATAGCCTTCGCCAACGAGTCCTCATCAGTGACGGAGGCCCCGCCCAACCCCACCCCAAACCGCTCGCTACGACTGATCGGAGTAGTAGACGACGCCACCAAAGGAGGTGGCGTACAAGGCGAGGTAGAACCTCCAACAGGTGCCGGCGATGCCGCGCGGCGATGCCGGCGTGGCGATGGCCTGGGCCGGTATTGGCAACGAAGGTGCCGAACCCAGCCCAGCTACGCCCTGAGCTGGTAGAGGCGAAGAAGATACCAGCTCAGGTCCCATTCGTAGAGCACGAATAGGTGACAGAGGGGTCAAAGTCGGGGAAGAGACCACCTCCATCACACTCTCCACCACCACAGGAGAGACCAGGGCAGCACTGCCCGAGTCGGGTGACGGAGCTGCCCGAGTCGGGGAAGAGACCACCTCCATCATACCCTCGTCCACAAGAGAGTCGTCCGCCCCTGTCTCTAGCTCAGCAGAGAGGACCGGTCCAGCTGAACCGCCACCCTCAGAAGAGGCCACCGTGAGCCCCACAGCAGCGACCACAGCCAACTCCGAGGCCAATCCGGCGACCACCGGTGCCGCCGAGGACAACCCCGATGCAGCAGGAGACACCGGCCCAGAAGCCGACCGCAGAAGATGAGGCGAGGTGCGCCGCACCCTAGAAACGATCTCCATACCACGAGGCGTCGTCGGACTAGGATTATACGGGGTGACCGCCACCATGTCCCTCACAGCCGACCCCACAGACCGCCCAACACCTAGAGCCCCAGAAGACGAATTAGCATCAATCTCCATATGGGAACTCTGCTGGCTAGTCCTACCAGGAGCAATCGCCGGATCCAAAGAACCCGAACCCTCAGCGTTACCAGGACCATCGGATCCAGAATCGTCTCCCTTACGCCTCCAGAAAAAAGGAACAAAGCTCGGATCAGGGACAAAAGCACTAGACTCCCGCCGGAATAAGAAATCATACTCCCCGAGCTTGATAACGCAAGATGCACCAATATAAGTACCCTGCTCATCCTGCCGACTGTCCAGAACCGAGGAATCAGTCATCGCCACCAAGATCCGGACCACGTTCTGGCTCCTCAAGGTGACCAAGTCCACATCTAAAGTCGTGCCAATGAGAGATCCAACTGCCCAAAGCCCCAGAAAGTGTCTGACAGTATAAGGAACCCTCTGGACATGAACCCAAACGTGCTCCAGCATCCTCTTAGGCTGAATATCCTGAGTCACCCAAACAGAAACAGTGGCCTGAGCAGAGAAAGAGGGAACACTCATCTGAAAACCGTCCACCCTCTGAAGATCCTCCATAGACGGGAAACCAATCAAAAAAGCATCAGCACCGTGAGGGATGGCCTCCCAAGTCCACTGCGATCTCGTAGGACACATCCGCGACATCAGACTCTGAATGGCGGCCGCTGTGACCGGCTCACCGACAATCGACAACAGAGCAGTGGGGGAGCCAGTCGGAGCAAGATGCTCCTTAAACACACTATACGGCAGCTGCAAAAACAAAGTAGCATCCGTACCGAAACCGGAAGTGAAAGCAGAAGGCCTCGGAAGTCGAAGTGTCGGGCACCGCATGGTAGGATGCTCAGTGTTGTTGCATACCAAGCAATAGTGCTGAACCGTACAATCTTTGGTCGCGTGGGTATTAACCGCACACTTCCAACAGACAGTAGCCTTCTTCTTGGCCTTGCTCTGAGGGGCAACAGTACTCTCAGCAGGAACAACATCAACAACAGAAGCCACAGGAGAAGCAGAAACCACCTGCTGCTGCTGAGCCCCCGACTGCTGACCATACATAACCATCCCTTGCTACATACCAGCGGGTACGAACTGAGGCTGCTGCACAAACGGCGCCACCTGCTGTGGCTGAAACCCCTGCTGAGACAGAGCCTGCTGCGGAGCCTGAACCGCCGCCCCCGACGGACCATTCTTCTTCTTCTTCTTCTTAGCTCGAGACGCTCCCTGCCCAACCGCAGCAACCGGAGGAGGGACAGGCTGCTGCTGGAACGGCGGAAACGCCGGCGTCTGAAACGGCGGAGGCAGGAACTGCCCGTACGGCATCATCGGCGGCATGTAAGCCGGCGGCCCATACTGCCGAGATGGCTGCTGCAAGGGCTGCTGGACAGGCTGCTGAGGAGGCCGAAACGAAGCTGCTCCCATCGACGACACCGCTGGCGGCGCACCCACCGCCACCGGAGGCGGCTGCACCCCGCCATAGAGCGGCGCAGATTGACCCGGCGCCAGCCCCGGCCCGGCCATCGGAGTATGGCCGAACGTGGCCTGCTGAAGGAGACCTGAAGCGGGAGGGCGAGAAGGACCTCCGCCACCCCCTCCGGCCGACGACGGGCGATGCGGCGCCCCAGCCATCCTGCTGGCCGAATGCGCGGCGACCACGGCGGCGAAGGACCGAGTCCACCGAGGTGGCCGAGGCGGAGAAGCAGGCGAGCGCGAGGGAGAAGATGTCGAGGAAGGCGTGGACGAAGACGATGGTGGCGCAGCGGGACGGTGGAGCGGCGACGTACGTGATGGTGGCGGTGGAGGCAGATCGATCGAAGACGAGGCTGGCTTGGAACGCGACCAGAAAACCTTGAAGCGACGATGCAGATGCTCCCAGGACCCCGGACGGACACGATCGATTGGTTCTCTGTGGGCCCGTCCAGGCGTAAGCCCGAGTTTGAAAACCATCCACGCCCGCGTCGCACGTCGCCGGAAAAACCGGATCGCCGTCACCAGTGGAAGCGACCACAGGTGCCGCCGGATTCGTCACCGGCAACGGACGCTCCGGTCGAGCGATGGGCTGAAGAACGCCGCCGACCTTGGCGAGGAAGTCTCCCAGGATCGGCGGCGGCGAGATACGCCGAGGAGGAAGCGGTCCTCGCCATGGCCCCATGCGAGGCGGCGATCTCGACAGACGCAGGCCTGCAGGCGATAACGCCGTACCGATGTGCCGTCGCCGAGATGAAGCCACCGGTTCCACCAACTTAGGAGACCTGCGCACGATTGAAACATTAGGGTTCTCACCGTCACCGGACGTCGATCCTCACTCCCAGAACCCGCTCTCCGGCGTGGGGAAGCCCGCGTCAGCCCAGAATTCCTGCCGGAGCTCCGCTTCCGTGCGCCGTGGCCGGCGAGAAATCGGCGACGTAGATCGACGCGAGACCTCCGCATCCATGGAGCCCAAGGCCACTTGAACGGAGACGTGAGCCTCGTCTAGCTCCTCGCCAAACTCCTCCAGCCCAGACGGAGCAGCCTCCAGGTCGCCAAGGCAACCGAACCGAGAACCAGAGCAGCCCGCCGGCCTCCATGCCGGCGGTGCCATGGTCAGTCGCCGTCGCCCTAGCGTCGCCACACTGTCTGATGTTTAGAGCATCTCCGAGAGACGTGACGTACGTATGGGTGGTCCAATGGTGACACAAAATGTAAACAAAGCCTTTATTCAGGCTGAAAGATTATTTTATTGCATTCCCGACATGGAACATTATAAAGATGGCAAGTTGGAAATAAATATGCAATAACTCTAGGTATGGTGACGATGGAAGGATCTTCCCTTCAGAGAGGAAAAAAGATACAAGGATATGCAACTAACCCACATTTGACCGCAGGTTTGTACCTCAAGGTATTGCATCAAGAGTATTAGGGGTCGAGGCTAAGCTTCACAGTTACTAATCACGCTGGTCGTCTGGTGTCTCTGGGAAAAGGCTGGAGGGCGGTTCATACAACACCTCGCTCGTATTATACTTTGTTTCACAGGTGCCCATGCTGAACAGCAACTCCTTTGGATTGGCCAGATTATGGTCCGTTATGTTCATCTTCTTTAGCGCTGTGGACATACCAAACAGCATATCCACAAAGTCAAAATCATGCTCAGATTCTGTGAAGTTATGGATTTCCACTTCCTCAAGGATATCCAGGGTGTAAGATGTACTCCAGTTCTGTTGCTGACGACAAGTGCAAACCAATGCGCATGGAGTATCCACCTGAAATAAGTAGACATAATGCTGAAGGCTAGCTGATATCATGAATGTAACACAAACAGAGGAATGATACCGAAAGGTCGAGACATAGCAAAAACTATCACTGAAATAGATCCATAGTGCTGCGAGAAAAAAAAATTACAATAGCACCAAACCTAAGTATTATCCACCACTTGCCACTTTGCCAGCTATCCATATTTAACAATTGCTTCAAATTGACCTGAGGCCTCTTACAACACTTATTAGTAATCATGGGCCATGGCTCCACACATACACCATATCTCGTGACATACATATCCAATCTTTGATTTATCTACCAAATCACGTTTGAGGTTACTAAGCAACGTGTCAGCCAACTTGAAATCCATTTGAACTCCTCTATCTTAACATAAAGGTGGAGCTAAATTGTAGAGGTTCATATCAAAATAAACTAAAAAGGATTTGGATGTTTAAAACATGTCATGGAAGATAAAGGAAAATAGATGGCTAGATATGCATGTCAGTTGCGACTGCCAAAATGGGTTGAAAGTTATAGTCAATCTAAACAAGAAACAGAAGAAGAGAGCCTAGACAACTGAATCAGGTTCAAGACCAAAGCTGGGGCTTCTTGGACTTTCAGGACATGTATGAGTAATTTGTAAAGTAGACTACATGATTGAAATCTTGTCAGTTTCATACTTTCATGGGTATACTTGTAGTTTCTAATCAGAAATTTTGGAGCAAACTAACAGACCAACAAGGTATGCCATTCATAGATCAGGCTTCAGTGTGAGAATGATGTACATGCTTTTCAACCAAATAACATCACTCTAACCAAAGTACTTGATAAGAGAAGTTATAACTTTACCTTCAAGTTATCAAGTAATGTCACCTTCAGCTTTCTAATACCAGGACATATACTGAGCAAATGGAACACAGAAGCTCCAATTGAATGTCCGTTTGTGCATAACCACAGAGACAAATTCTCAACGTTGGGAAGGATGGTTATGATACCCATCAAGTACTCATACTGAGTTAAATCCTGCAAAATCAAAGGAAGACAGTTAAAAACTAAACAATCTAGTTTCAAAAGCAAACTGTTTATTCATAAAGATTGTTTTTCCCAAATAAATAGTAATACATTCAACTTGTTTAAAGTTTCATTTGTCATAGAAGATTCCCATGGCAGAAAAAATGAACAATTGCATTGCTAATTCTCGAGAAACATACTCCGAGTTTGAGCATCAACTCTTTAAGTGATACCTGTTCCTGGTTTCTAAGTCTTGAGTACAGTCATAAGATGTACTAAAAAAGAACACTCGTAGATCTTCCAGCCAACTAGCTTATTTAACTATACTGGGGCACATGTTAAGGCAGAAAGCGATACCCTAATTTAAGAGAGTATTTAAATATGTTACACACCAGAAGAAGCAAACACAGGACATGAGGAACTCAGTTTTGGCTTTTAGCTGCTCTGATTCACAATCTTCAAGTTTAGTTAGCTTGTACTTTGTTCAAAAACAAGAAAACTGAGATTAACTTGAAAGAAAATAGCAGAGCACAAGATTCAGGCATGTGTGATAAAATATCATGAGTTTCAAGTTTACTGACATATCCCACCTCCCCCTTTCTTTACTGAACATAGTGTTGTGTGAGTGACCACCCTTAAGTATTTTTAACCATTTGGTATCACTAATAGATAAAGACTGTTGAATAAAGAAACGGAGAACGAAATAAATAAACTATTGAACTCCAAAAGTACTTTTGTGGCATCAATTTGCTAGCTTATTACTTAAGTACTCGTTTTAAATTAAAGAGAAGGTGTACTCACACGTTCATAGTTGAGTTGGAGGTCAAGCTGGGAGACACCCGAAAAGTGCTGTAAAAGCATCACATAATCCCAAATGAGTGCAAAATCAAACCGTCCATAAACAGGAAAGGAGAAGGTGGTCAGCTGCTGGAGGTTCCCCATATCGCTGAACACCACAAGGCTCGGATCAAATGCATCACTCCACCAGAGCAACTCCAGCCTCGAGGCATAAATGGCTGCCACTGGCTTCCTCAAAAAGCAAGCGTGCACATTCAACGCTCTGAGCATTGGCGCATCAACCGTGAGGTCCTCGAGCCCATGCAGCATATCCAATTCAAGACGCTCTAGTGTCAGCGAGATGATGCAGAGGCTGTCAACTCCCCGCGTGCTCGCGATGCGGAGCTCCCGCAGCACCGGGCACCGCTGCGACGAGACCATATCGCCGAGCTGGAACTGGTCATAGAGATTCACGCGCTCCAGCCGCAGCTCAGTGAGCCTGGCGAACACGCCAGTCAGAGGGAGCTCCAGATCGACGGATCCTAGGCGCAGCCACACCCGGGCGGCCGTCTCGAAGCAGGGCAGCTCGAAGGTGTGGCACTGCCAGGACAGCGTCCTGGTGTAGAAGTAAAGGTCGCCGCAAGCGACGAGGCGGCCGGCGGCGATGCGGAGCCAGGCCTCGGCGCCGGCGTTGTCGCGACACGCGACGTGGAGGAGGCGGAGGGCCGGGCCAGCGGCGCTAGCGGCGAGCGCTGGTCCGACGGCAGCTGAATCAGAGGGAAAGGGGAAGCGGATCTCCGGGAGCTGGGCCCAGAGGCCGCGCCAGCGGCGGGAGAGGACGCTGGTCCGGGCCGCGGCGGCGGTGGAATGGAGGCGGAGGAGGATGGAATGGAGGATATCGTCAGGAAGCGCGCTGAGACGGTCCTCCGAGCCTCCGGTGGAACCCAAGGAGAGCTCGTCGATCTCGGCAGCGAGCTGAACGGCGCCGCCGCCGCCGTGGTTGCCCACGGGAAGAAACATTTCGGGGAGGCGAAACCGCTAACGGAGAGTTGTGGCAAAAAGTTAAGATGTGCAGGGAGCTAAATAAGGAAGTTGGTCGGGACTGAGCTGGTGGGCCTTGTCATATTGGGCTTCTCAAAGCCCGCTTTACTTTAGAGCCATTGGCCCAAACAGGACAGCTACTGCTCGAATAATTCCATCGATTTTTCATGGTATTTTTTTTTAATTTCTCTTGTTTTGTATTTCTTCCTAATATACATTTCGAGTGGTTGTTGGTTTTCTCAATCCTCCTCACCATATTTTCCAGTCCAATGGCAGACCTTAGTTGGGGATAGAGTGGGCTCTGCCCCCACCGACTCAAAGATTTTTTGAGACTGACCTCTGGATAATCACTTTCGCGCCTATAGATGATATAAAATTGTGAACTGGTCCTCTCAGCTAAGGTTTAGAATTCGGGTGGCCCATTCTCAACTATTGCTTGAGCGTGACAGCTGGTCCGGTCAATTTTGTCGTTGTCGTTGTTCACAAAAACCTGTTGTAAGACAGAACATCCTTACGTCTTGTTTATCTCCAAAGTATTAAATATGATTCATTCAATAAGATTTCAAATTTAATTCCGCCGCATTGGCTCAAAGATTTTTTGTGTTAGTTTCCATAAAGTCACTATATCATCTTAGCATTTAATTAACTTACTAATGTGAACTGATCCACCCAACTTCAGGTTAGAATTTCGGTGGCCCTTCTCAAGTCTTGTTCAAGTCCCACCACTCTGTCTAGTCAATATTGTCAATTTCATTGATAACCAAATAGGCCAGTGTAAGACGGCAAGCAATAATATGCCCCCATTTCTTTCACAAGAATTTAATATGATTCATTCAATTAAATTGCAGATTTAAATCCGCCACCCCAACTTAAATACTTTTTACAACATAATCACAATTTTAGACTATAATGACTAAGTAATTGAATTGGTCATGTCAGCTGCGGGTTAGAATTTGTGTGACCCCTTCTCAAGTCTTTTCTCAAGCCTCACATTAATATTGTCTCTCGTGCAGGTGACCATAACCAATGTAAGACAATAAACAATTGTATATATGCCTCATTTATTCACCTTGACAAAAAAAATTATTCCATTCGATTAGAATTCAAATTTAATAGCACCTCGACATATCAATTTTTTTGATACAAGCCTCTCTATATGTAATCACCCCTTTAGCTTAGAAATGACTTATTAATGTGAAGTGGTCATCCCAACTCTGGGTTACAATATATGTGGCCCCTCGTCATTTGTCTCAATCCCCATCACTCGTCCAACCAATAGTGTCGGCTTCCGTCGGCAACCAAGAAATTTCTATGAGATCACAAAACCAAAAAAATGGCTATAAGATCGCAAAACCAAGAAACGACTATAAGATCGCAAATAATCTTGAGCCTCATTTCTCTCGTCAAAAATTAAATAGGATCCATTAAATTAGATTTCGAATTGAACTGTGCCCTCACAAGCTCAAAGATTCTCCAATACTACGTAGTGTATAGTCACTATTTTAGCCTATAAATGACTTATTAATGTGAAGTTGTCCTTCCAACTTCAGGTTTGAATTTATGTGGCCCCTCCTCAATGCTTACTCGATACCCACCGCTCGTTTGGTCAATATTGTCGCTTCCGACAGTAATGAAGAAATAGCTATAAGATCGCAAACAATCTTACGCCTCTTTTCTCTCCCAAACATTAAATATGATTCATTGAATTAGATTTCGAATTTAAGCGATCCACAACGCTCAAAGATCTTTTTACCCTAGGGCATGTATCATCAGCGCCGGCCCTGATATTTTCGGGGCACTGACCAAAGCTGAAACGTGTGGCCCTTATTATGGACAACATAAAAATAATAACGAAAATACATATAAAAGATATGTTTTCAGAGAGAATTAGAAGGAATTTAGGAGAGAACTTAGAGATCGTCAGATCACGCTCGTGTGTCACACACAACAACAAAAATTAGTGTAAAGTATTTACCTTGACGGCCTGGGGAGTTGGGGATTCGCCTCGACGGAACTAGCGAACTATAGCGGCGGTGACCTGGAACCAATCTGCAGACTACAGATGCGGCGCGATTCGCCTCGACGGAAACGAACCAGGCGAGCAGGCGAAACCGAGCCAGACTAACAGAGGGAAACGAAACAGACGGAGCTAGACGAATCGTCGTAATCTAAATGAGCTAGGCGGAAGGAAGTAGGCTGCATGTTGTGCGATGTGTTAACGGGCCACGTGACCACGTCCCTAAAGCCGGCCCATTTTCCTTTTTATTATTTTCTCCTGCTGAGCACTGACATGTATATAAGTATAATACATATAATACTAGTAGTACAACGTAGTTGGAGTGGGGCCCCTGGATTTTGGGGGCCCGGATCGGTCGCCCCACTCGCCACCCCTCAGGGCCGGCCCTGTGTATCATCACTATTTTAATTTACTAGCATGAACAAACCCTCCTAAGTCACTTAGGGTTAGAAATATTGTGGCCCATCCCCAAGTCTTGCTTAAGGCCAACACTCATTCAGTCAATATTGTTGTTTTCGTCCGTCCAAGAAACTTCTGTAAGACTGTAAACAATTTTAAGACCTGTTTCTTTCCCAAGAATTGAATATGATTCGGCGAAATTAGATTTCAACTTTAATTGCACCGCACCAGCTCAAAGATAATTTATGTCTTATAATCTCTATTTTAGCTTATTACTTTTTTAAAATAATGTGAACATGTCCTCCCAACTTTGAGTTGGATTTTCCGTGGCTCCTCCTCAAGTCTTGGTCAAGCCCTACCGCTTATCCAGTCCATATATTTACTTTTGCGTGTAACGAAGAACAGGAGTAAGAAAGTAAACAATCTTACGCATCATTTCGCTCACAAGAATTAAATATGAACCAAATTAGATTTCAAGTTTAACTTCATCCATAGTTTTGAAAAACGGACCGGTGACTAAACCGGTCAGGCTAAGGGTTCATCAGTTCACTGGCCCAACTGCTAGTTTGTCAATTTAGCTGGACCGGTAATTAAAAATAACATTATTTTTACTAGTTTAATATAGAAAGAAAGAAAAGGCGTATCTTCCAAGAAGTATACAAATCTAGTAGATGGTTAGTGTGTGATAGAGGGAGCCAAGAATCATTTCCACGACCAGAGTTTGAACCCTCACCGTCGAGCATTTAATTTTCTGAATGAAAATAGCCCCCCTCCTCCCCCCCTGTTTCGACCGTGAGTTGGACTTCGGTTAAGAAAATTGCCCCTCTTCAGGTCTTGCTCAAATTCGACCACTGGTCCAATCAACACCTATGTTTCCATCAGCAACCAAGGAACCGTTTGGAAGAGGATAAACAATCGTATGCTTCATTTTCTCACCAAAAAATTAAATATGATTCCTTATTAGATTGTAATTTTCATTTGTTAGGATTTAAATTTGATTCTAAATGATTTTAGATTTATGTTTATACGTCCCAGGGAAATGGAAGTTATTCATTATTTAATTTTATAAAGTTTGAAAAAGAGAAAGCGCCATGAAGTGAACCTCAAGAGTCTACAACTATCCCCGTGGAAATATAAGGGTTGTCGGAGATACCCCATTCGGAAGTGGGGAGAAAGGATGTCGATTGGGAGGAGAATCCTAGGACATGTGATGTCTCATCGCAATGTGCGCAGGAGATACACAACACCTTATGAAAACTCGATCAGTTGCTAAGAAATAATGCATGTCCCCACATCCCATCTACCTGGAGTGTGGGATCGCCACATCCCCAAAATAAATAAGGGCTCGACATAGGCGTAGCCAAATTTCTCTATGTATGCAACATTCCATGTAAAAAAAATTCGAACATAACATTTTTTTGTGTGTATGTAGCATTTTCACAAATGATTTGCAACATTTTTCCTATGACTTTGTAAAAGGTAACAGAGTGTAAACTCTTGTAACATTTTGAATACCCTAGCAACAATGTATGCAACAAATCCATCTTTGGTGGCAGCAAAACACGAAAAATCGTGTTACCGTTTAAAACAAACAAATCAACTCATCCAACATACATGCCAAACTCAAACAACATCATCGGAACAGGTCTGAAATAATGGAGGAATATATTGTAGCATGGCCAGAATTCGTTGTAGCAATTTACTCATGAGTCCACAACAAAAATGGTAGTCATTTGTAGCATTTCGAAACACCTTTTGTAACATGAAATTCCTAAATTAAGTTGCTATACCATCACCGAGTTTGCCCGTCCCTGACCTTGCCGGGGACAAATCGGACTCGCCCAAGCATTGCCGGAGACGAATTCGGTGACCCTGGCCATCCTCCTCTGGAGCCCCAATGCAACGTACCTCGATCTCGGACCAAGAAGTGGACTCAAGGGTATGTAGATCTACCTACATGAGCATCCATGGAGACGGGCGCTCGGCCCATGAGACTCGCGGTGCCGGTTGTCTTCCTATCGTCGCTGGCCCCCTCAACCCCACCATTGAATCAACCACATCCAGAGTCGCACCGACCTGCCACCGCCGAGGACGCCATCGTGCCGCAATGCACCACCGATGAGTATCACAAGCTACAACGACATTCGTCTTTGGCCGTCCGGTCGCTACCCCGCCGATGCGACGACGTGTGGTACTGGCTTGGGACCTTCAAGTCATAAGAGCTCGTCGCGCACGCGTACGATGTTGTCGCTTGGATGTACAACCGACCCAATTCCGAGCTCAATTCTTTGGATGTCGCAAGCCGATAGGAGGCGGAGCTCCTCGCTCCCGACATGCTCATTGTGTCATGCAAGGAGAAAAAGGAAGACTCACTAGTAGGAAAAAGCCTACTGCTGGCGAACCAAATTTGCCTACCGCTGGCGAACAAACGGTTCGCCAGTGGTAATAGGTTACCACTGGCGAACCGCTTGTTCGCCAGCGGTATCACACTTACCGCTGGCGAACCCTTGTTTTGGTGCGCCAGTAGTACATTATTAAGAATAAAAAAAAATAAAAACCAAATTACGACCACCGCCAGTTCCTCCTCACCTGCTCCTCCCGGCGCCATCAACCTCGGCCCGTCCCCATCGCACCTCCCAGCCCCACCGCCGGTTCCACGTCGCCTCCTCCTCCGGACGCCGTCGACCTCGTTGATACCCACAAGTATAGGGGATCGCTGAAATCTTCGTTGGGAAGTATTACCCAAATTTATAGTTCGACTCGATGGGAACACAAGAATACCAATAAGACTTTAGCAATTGAGGCGTCACTCTCAACCACACATGTATATCAATAAACTTGCAGCAGTAATAGTAATGGCAGCAGAATGATTCAAGCAAACAAAATGAAACAGCAGTAGTAAACAAAGGTTTCCCAGTTTTCACCGGAAAAGTGAAAGTGTAACTCAGAGATTTAAAACGTAGGCATGAGGTGACAGGGGGTGTTGCATGAATAATATTGATCATATAATAAGATTCATATAGCAATGGGACTTATCTCTAACTCCGATATATGTAGGTATGTGTTCCATAATTAGTTGTGCGCACTAACCAAGAGAATTTGCACAACATCTATTGTCCTACCTACCCATTTCACCGGGGCCAACTTGGAACTACAGGTAATTAAGGTATAGCCTTTCGAATAGCTCGGAACAACGCATTAACACTTCATGAACACATAGAATCCTCAAACTAAAACATCTCCCCCTTGTTTTCCCTATATGTCATGTTTAGGGTTCGCAGGTTCAACATAATAGCAGGTGATACACTTTGCAGATAAATACCAAACTCAATTATATGATGGGGCAAAATAAGTTCAGTACTAAAATCATGCCACTCGGGCCCTAGTAGCAAGCATTAAACATAGCATAAGTGCATCAACACAATACAAAAATATCCTCAAGATAAACCCCTAAGATCTCGGACAACGGGTATCATTACATGATCAATCTCATCCAATACCCATCCACCTCATGTGCCTACAGCGGACTACTCACACATGGTGATGGTGAGGGAGCTCATGGTCGATGGAGATGAAGGCGGTGAAGATGGCGGTGAAGACGGCCTCCGGATCCCTCCTCCGGGGGAGAAATCCTGGATCAATCTGACTCCGAAACGAAGATCGTGGTGGCGGCGGCGCTCTGTTTCGCGAATCGACCTCTCCTCCTAGGTCAGCCACTTTTTCATATATATGAGGGGGTACGCGAAAGGCGAAGGAGAGGCGGTGCTCGAGGCGCCAGATAGGTGGGTCCACGCGGCCAAGGAATCTGGCCGCGTGGGGCCCCCTCTTTTGGCCCTCGGACGCTTCCTCGTGTCCATCTTTTGCACAATGCCCTTCTTTTCCATAAAAATTGACGTGGTATTTTTCTCCGATTTAATTTCCTGTAAAAACAATCAGAAAAGAGACTTTGCTAAAAACAGCGTCAGATTCAGCAGTTTTATTCAAATATGGGAGGATTCCAGAGCAAATTATGAAGCAAAGTGCTTGGAAGAGTAGATGCATTTTAGGTGCATCACTCGTCCCGTCCCCATCCTCCACCTCTGCGCGCCGCCTCTACAGCCCCGGCTCCCTCCTCTCCTCCTCGCCGCCGGCTCTCCCCATCACGCCTCGCCCGAGCTCCTCTCCTTCGATCGGCCGACCTCCTCCTCGACTGCCTTGGTCGCCTGCCGCTCGACGTCGTCCCAGCCTGCGAAAAATCTTCGTCGTGACGAGCTCCCTCCGCACCTCCCATCCCGCTCAACGACGGCCCCGCGCCCGAGCTCCCTCCGCCTCACCTCCCAAACATCCGCACGGAGCGTCGCAGCTGGAGCGCGCTTCGTGGCCCTCTCGGCCGCTGAGAGGAGGCGCACGAGGGTGAGGAGGAGAGCAGCGGCCGACCGCGTGGTGGTGTGTGTGCGTGTTGGTGTGTGTGTGTGGTGGAGAAGAAGATAAGGGAGAGAGAGGGGAATTGAAGATAAGGGAGAGAGAGGCCGGCCTGCGCCCGACCGCCCGTGCGTGTGTACGCATGCGGGAGTGTGAAAATTACCACCGACGAACGCAACTTCCTGTGCGCCAGCGGAAAGTTAGTGCCGCTGGGTCGCACTTACCGCTGGCGAATGTGCATGTAGGTGCGCCAGCGGTACTGTATTACCGCTGGCGAACATGGATATCTATGTTGAATATAAATATATTGCCTAGCCCCTTTCCATCAGTTCGGACTTTTGGTCTAGATGGCTAGTGCATCAATTCTATATGGCATCAGAGTCAAGAGGTCTCGAGTTCGAGACCCCGCTCACGCGGATTAAAAAAAAGAAGAAAAAAGATCCTGCGGCCCGCTCCTATACCACGCTAAGGACTAAAATAGCCTAGACGTGAGGGGGAGTGTTGAATATAAATATATTGCCTAGCCCCTTTCCATCAGTTCGGACTTTTGGTCTAGATGGCTAGTGCAGCAATTCTATAATCTGTTCGCCACTGATAGTTTTCATCGTTGGGTCATTTTTGGGCTCACAAGTACCGCTGGCGAACACGATTTTTGTGGTGCGCCAGCGGTATTTACCGCTGGCAAACACTTTTTATGGTTCGCCAGCGGTAGCCTGGCGGCTATAAGCCTTTTCCTAGTAGTGACTGCATCGCCGTGCAGTAGCGCAATGCCCATGACAGTGATGATGTGGCTTGTGGCGAGGTTCACCGAGGCACATCTGGAGCTCTTGTAGTTGGAGTATTGTAACGCCCCGACCCCAGAACTATATAGTGAAACGTTGTGTAACCGGTCATGCTACACAATCGAGGGTTACTGGGTTTACCAATCCCAGGCCAAAACTCATTGGCAGGTCTATGGGCGCCTTACTAACCAAATAATTTGTGAGGGGCTTGTCAAGGGTCCTCTAGTTTGCTATTTCCATTTGCGCGTGAGTGTGTGGGTGGAAAAAGGAACGAGGATGGTGGTGTTTAGGATGTGGCCGCGGGGCAGGGCGTTGGAGGCGCTGAACCTGTCCTTCCGCACACTGATGGCCCTTGAGTAAGCCTCATGCATTGCAAAGGTCTAACCTCGCCCGCTCGCCGGCCTTCCCCGGAAGAGGGTCAATTAGGTGAGCCGGACGGTACCAATGGGTAAAATAGTACACCCCTGCAGGGTTTAATCTTTTCGAAAAGCCGTGTCCGCGGTTATGGACGACTTGGGAATGGATATACGAGACCATAGAGAACCTTAACCTAATTGATATGGCAGCTAAAGGTTGCATAATCAACGTGTGATAAAGGTTCATTTCCTCGAGGGTGATTCGAGGGAGTGCCTTTGGTGGAGATGAGTGGTTTGGCTACAAGTAGGTTCGCCGAGAACCGAAGATGAAATGTTACTCTCTTACCCCTTTTATGAAAAATATTCTGAGTAGACGGTGCCATGTGTCACCTATGTCTTGTTTATAAAAATTAGCTTTATGCAAAAATAACTACATATACAGCTTTAGAGCCTCCGTCAATCATTGGGCCTATATCGCCCTACTAAACTTGCGAGTACATCGTACTCAGTCTCTCTTTGCTGCCTTTATATTTGTATTTCAGAGGAGGACGCCACCGAGCAGCTAGGTGGGTTCTTCGTGGACGTCGACTAGTAGTTCGGGGTTCCCAGGTGGCAGCTTGGGACCGTGGAACAAGCTGGCTTGGGTGATGTTTATTTGTAGGCCTCTTAGGCCATATATTTGCGTCTTGTTGTTATACAACACTACCCGCTTCCGCTTGATGAATTGATGGTCTGTGACCTTTTGATGTGTAATATTTGTATCTTCTCTTATATGAGTTGCTATATGTTTTTGTGTCGTAGAGTCTGCTATGTGCCAGTTGTTCCACAAGTCACGGTCTCTTTACTATACGTGAAAGCGATGTCTGAGCTTATGGCATGATCGAGGTGTTGTGTGCCGATGATCCATTCCGAGCACACCTGGCAATGAGTTTTGGCCTGGGATTGGTAAACCCAGTAACCCTCGATTGTGTAGCATGACCGGTTACACAATGTTTCACTGTATAGTTCTGGGGTCGGGGCGTTACAAGTTGGTATCAGAGCAGGACTGCGTGTAGGAAACCCGTTCTATTGGTCGATGTCGAGTCGAGTGTTCGTGAAAATTATTTTAACCAAAAAAAATGAGTTGTGAAAACCCTCTTAGGATTCTTTTTACTCCTTACCCAATTCACTCTGATCTCGGTGCCATCTTACCTCTATTTGATTTTAACGGTTCCTCTGATCGTCGTCAAATACTAAATCTTTAGGATCTCGGGGTTGGGTTTCTACCTTTAGTTACTAGTTGTCTCTACTCGTCTGCCAAATCTAAAACATGAAGAAAGGAAGTATGGTGGTTCGTCAAGATATTCCTTTGCTTTAGCCCAAGATCTTGAACCGAAGGTCCCGGATTGTGCTAGGGCTCCGGTGTAATGATTCATGGGGGTTGTCATCCTTGTGAGCATTATGCTATTGTGAGTCCCGGTGCATGAAGCTGATCTTTAACCCAAGATCTTTCCGTCAAACCCTGGTGCTAATGGTTAAACCCTACCTCAGGTTGGCAAAAATTGCAGTTAGTCTTTAAGCTCGAGGTTGCAACCGTAATTGTTTTCCTCGACAATGCTCTTCTTCGTCACTAGCTTTAGTTACGCTCTCTGTAATGGAATCATCTGAGTCACGACGGGATTGCTCTTAGCAAGTTTTTCCATCAATAATTGTGATTCCTCCGGTAGCGACCGTTTCTGAAACCCTTTCGGCACTAGTTGTCGGAAGAGTGCTAACAAAGGCTTCGGCAATATCTTGGAATTGCTGTTAGCCCGACCTTTGCCATAAATCTGTTGTCCACCTTCTATCTGCCTGTTGACAGTCAAGTTTATCGTGCATTGGGGTATTCTGATGCATGCTATTCTTGTGGTTCGTCAAGCCATCCCACTTCGGGATGTCAGGAGAAACAACCTCCGGTACCTTGTCCATTCCTCGGACTAGGTCAAAGGATTGTGATTCGCGGAGTAAAAGTCTGTATAGCTTTTGCTCCGTTCCACCCTGGAGTGTCACACTCTTTTATATCAAGAGGTCGTGCTTAGTCTCATGACGTACTTGATGAAGTGATGCTCTTAACCTTCCTGATCCATCTACCTCCGAGCTGCTCGGGCTCGAGAATGTTGAGGATGAATATCGTTGTGATAATCGGATGTTCTTAGCAATTGTTGTTGTTTGGAAATCCAAAGAATTGGGTGGCACTCTTAGCCTGATTGGTAGTCATATCATCGAGCTGAGTTGTCGGTGTTGCCAAGTCCATTCGTTCAGGTGCACCCCTTCGGTCACCGAGTTTGATTTTTGTCGAAACTCTCAAGACCACCTCTTTTGCCTTGGAAAGCAGGTTTTCCCTCACGACCAGTGACTCTTGTCGCTGTGTATCGGAATGAAGTCCCCTTGTCTCCTCGGGTTAAGTCACAAGTTGGGCACGCAGGTGCGGATTGTTGTTGAGATGGTAGGTTGTTGCCTCCAGTTCTCTAAATACGTCATGTATGCCACTGCCCGTTTTGTTCTTAAATAAGAGAAGAGCTGCCAAATTTCAGTATCTTACCGGTGGTTCCCAATCAGGACTCAGTTGTGCTTCAGTGGTTGGAGTACATGCTGGTTCACTTTTCTCTTAGTAACCATGACCCCATGGTTCTCCCAATCTAGCTCTTGCTCTGGAGCTTGACGCTATAGCCCTTGTCTTGGGAATCTAGTTACCCTACCTTGCGGCTAACTCTCGCAAACCCCTTCCTCGGACTTGTTAAGTCTAAATTTTTCCTCACTGCCTAACCAAATCCGAATCTCAAGCAAAAGTGATGCTTGGAGTTTATCAAGAGCATGACCTAAGCCTACTAGTAACCCGACAAGCCCGGTGTTGTGGTTCACGCACCTCACCGGAAGGTCTTTTGACTAAATTTCCTAACTCTTTCAAAATCAACCGATATCCATGAGAATCAGGTGTAACTGGTTCTAGAAGTTTTCCCCTAAGGTCTTTTCTCTATCTTCAAGTATGACCTTCGCTTGAGGATTGAATGAAGGCTATTCCGAAGCATGCGTGCGATATCTAGAACCTCAAGGAGAACATCACCACGGAGTTGCTAAATATCCATCGGTCGATCCTTCCACTCCTTGTATCGTGGCAATATCTCGTGTGCGAGGTTTTACCTCCCTAACCAGCTGAGGATCATGTGGATCAATGTTATATTTTTCCCCTCCTAGGTGAACCCAAAGTTTTGCCCAATCACACTGACCTTTTGTAGAAATCCTTCAGTTTCGTTAGGGCCGAGCTTCCAATCTCATGGAAACGTCTAGTATGTCACAAGCGTGGAGTCCAAAAGAAGCTGTCCTTTCTCCTCACGGTGCCAAATCCCTACGGTCTACACAGCGGGTGGTTTGAAGTGTTGTCATGGTCTTGAACAAGTGATCGGTTGTCCTATCCTCGGCTTGACCTTTGTTGATCAGTTTGTTCCTAGTTTCCTCAATGGCTTAGGGTTTTTGGGCAAGGTTCATTCTGTCCATCACCTTAAGCTATCTTCTGTTTTTCCGCCACATCGACATGTCATGCTGGTTATCCTAAGTCTGCAACAAGGAAGATTACCGTGGGATCGAGTAGATCATTGAAGTGAAGGGTTGCCATGTTCCCTCATCCCTTTTCCTACTCTAGAATCTCGGGACGAGATTCCTGTAAGGGGGGTAGAATTGTAACAGCCCCAGATTGGTACCCTAAAATATGGGCCAAATTTTCACCTTTTCTTTTCTTTTGCATCATGGCATACATATTTAAATTGATAATTTTAAAATAAAGCAACACCTAGAAATTAAAACAAAGGAAGCAAACCCTTCCTAAACTTCCAACCCAAATGTAATGGCCAACTTGGCAACAACTAAATGAACTTCCAAATTGTTTAGGAAGTTCCAATTTTGCATCTTACCACATTTTCTCAATTTCCAAATGTTGCCAAATAATAAATAAAATTGAGAATCCAAAATTGGTTTAATTCACTTCTATTTTTGGAACTAAGTTAATCTTTCCAAAAATTCAAACTAAAATCACGGGGAGCTTCATTTTCATACTAGGAGCCTCCATGATTAATTTCATTATTTTTGGAAATATTTAAGTGCTTCAAATAAATGCATTTTACAAATTATCAAAAATGATCATAATGCAACAATACAAATAATTGTGAGTCTAAACATTTTATTTGAAGCCCAAACTTTTTGTGGAGCTTCCTCAAGTTATGAGAAACATATGTAAATTTTTGTAGATTTAATAAAAATGTCCTGGTGTCTTAATTAAATCGCTAAAGTCTGCTGCTGGACCTTTTTGTAAATAAAATATTTAGTGCCAGGGGGTTTTCGTGAAGGACGCTTTTCTTCTCCACACTGTCGCCACAGGGCCAGTGCACATGCCGCCGCGCCATGCCTACCTGCCGCCGCGTCGCGTCGCCGGGCCCCCTGGAGGCTAAGGACGCGCCCACGACGCCCTGGAAGCCACCTGCTCCCAATCGCCCCCTGTTCCCCCCGGTCCCTCTCTCTCTCTTCTCTCCCGACACGAGCTCCTCCATTGCCGTGGTTGCCGAGCTCGCCTTCGTTGTCTCGGACCTCCCCGCACAAATCGAAGCGAACGGGAAGGTTGGCCGCGTCCTCCTCTCTCTCCCGGTGCACGCAATCGAGCCGGGGACGCACGTGTTGACGCCGGCCTCCGCGACGCCGTCCGCCCCCTGCCGCCACTCGCCGGCCCGATTCCGGCGTCCCCGTCCCCTCCCTCGCCGTCGCCAACCACCCCTTGGAGTTCAGGGTGAGCTCCTTTTCCTCTTGGCCTCTCCCGCGCCCTTTCCTCTCTCTCTCCGCCGCCGGTCGCCGTCGACCACCACCGTTGCCGCCCGCCACAGCGCGCCCGGCCTGGTTCCTGTCTGGGCCGGCACGAGGCCGACGGTCTCGGGCTCCCTCCCGGCCTCGGCCCCAGCTTGGGCCGGCCAAAGGCCGGAACCCTCGGGTCCCTGCCCGGCCTACGGCCCGGCCTGGCCGGCATTAGGCCGGCCTGTCTGGGAAAAATGGTTTTCCTTTTTGAATTTGAAACCAAATTAAATAATTGATGACTATTTGAAAAATGCTTCAAATTCGACAAATCAAATTTCATAATGTTCAGGAAGACAAGCTCTACCAATTGGGATCATTGAATTTGTCTTTTGGTTTTATATTCTTGTAGTTCATATATGAATTCCAAAAAGGGTTCAAATAATACCTATTTTGGGAAAATTCCTAATTCGATAAATATTGATCCAAAAATTATGAATAAAATACCAATGTGATCAACAATTCAAATGCAATCAAACCATGCTAAAATCAATTCATGATCACAAATATTTATTTGTTGTTTTTCATAAATTGGTTAAAAGAATTAAATCCAATTAATTATTTAATTTGCTATTTATTCATCGGTGCTCGGAAAATTACAAATGAGGTACCAAAATGATCGGAAGAACCAAACCTTTTTAAATCATGTCATATTCATGCATATTTGAGCCACTTCTCTAATAATTTAATAATTTATAAAGAATGTGGTCACTAAGATAAATATGGGGTGGATTCCAAATAATTGCACTAATTATTTGGCTCCCCATTTAATTTTGCTATTCAATTTATATGATGGTATCTTTGCATAAATTTGACATGTCATCATGTGATTGAGCATTGCACCTTGTGTTCGTGTGATTTATTTTTTCTTTTGTATTATTTTTGGGTATCGATAGATTCCGGAGTCGAGGGTCTCTCTTCCTACCCCGACGAGCCGTACTACACGCCCCGGCAGCAAGGCAAGAGATAGCCTAACCTTCTTGGCATACTAGCATCCTATGATTTTATCAACTTATTTTATCCACCATAATATTGCATGCGATTCAAATGTCATCATCAAGACATAGAATACCCTATGAATGCATGTTTTTCCCGGAGCCAATCACATGTATCCCTACCTATGAACCTTAGTGTTGATGTGTTGGCCGGAGACAATAATATAATTGTTGTATTTATATGCTTAGCCATGCTTAGTCAAATGCTAGCAATGTCCGTTGTTTAATTCCATAATTGTTGATGATGATGGAATATTTCGGACATGGTGGTTATGTGGGGTGTTTAATTAAAATGCTAAGAAGGCTTGGGTGAGTTGCCATCGGGGATGGTGTTTTGCCTCACTCTTGCCCCTAGGTGCGAGTTCTTGTTTCTAGACTCAAGATCGAGCATGCTGCCATTGGTGGGTGTATGGGCGCCTTACTGACCAAATAATTTGTGAGGGGCTTGTCAAGGGTCCTCTAGTTTGCTATTTCCATTTGCGCGTGAGTGTGTGGGTGGAAAAAGGAACGAGGATGGTGGTGTTTAGGATGTGGTCGCGGGGCAGGGCGTTGGAGGCGCTGAACCTGTCCTTCCGCACACTGATGGCCCTTGAGTAAGCCTCATGCATTGTAAAGGTCTAACCGCGCCCGCTCGCCGGCCTTCCCCGGAAGAGGGCCAATTAGGTGAGCCAGACGGTACCAATGGGTAAAATAGTACACCCCTGCAGGGTTTAATCTTTTCGAAAAGCCGTGTCCGCGGTTATGGACAACTTGGGAACGGATATACGAGACCATAGAGAACCTTAACCTAGTTGATATGACAGCTAAAGGTTGCATAATCAACATGTGATAAATGTTCATTTCCTCGAGGGTGATTCGAGGGAGTGCCTTTGGTGGAGATGAGTGGTTTGGCTACAAGTAGGTTCGCCGAGAACCGAAGATGAAATGTTACTCTCTTACCCCTTTTATGAAAAATATTCTGAGTAGACGGTGCCATGTGTCACTTATGTCTTGTTTATAAAAATTAGCTTTATGCAAAAATAACTACATATACAGCTTTAGAGCCTCCGTCAATCATTGGGCCTATATCGCCCTACTAAACTTGCGAGTACGTCGTACTCAGTCTCTCTTTGCTGCCTTTATATTTGTATTTCAGAGGAAGACGACACCGAGCAGCTAGGTGGGTTCTTCGTGGACGTCGACTAGTAGTCCGGGGTTCCCAGGTGGCAGCTTGGGACCGTGGAACAAGCTGGCTTGGGTGATGTTTATTTGTAGGCCTCTTAGGCCATATATTTGCATCTTGTTGTTAGACAACACTACCCGCTTCCGCTTGATGAATTGATGGTCTGTGACCTTTTGATGTGTAATATTTGTATCTTCTCTTATATGAGTTGCTATATGTTTTTGTTTCGTAGAGTCTTCTATGTGCCAGTTGTTCCACAAGTCACGGTCTCTTTACTATACGTGAAAGCGATGTCTGAGCTTATGGCATGATCGAGATGTTGTGTGCCGATGATCCATTCCGAGCACACCTGCCAATGAGTTTTGGCCTGGGATTGGTAAACCCAGTAACCCTCGATTGTGTAGCATGACCGGTTACACAACGTTTCACTGTATAGTTCTGGGGTCGGGGCGTTACAAGTACGAGTTCTATGCGAGCTGGTAAGCATTGAGGAAGAAAAACGACTAGGATGGCCCCTCAACGCGATCATGGATGAGCTGAACAACAATCTCGGGGGTTTTCGCAAGTTGTTGCATGCTCCGGCTTCGCTTGGACATGTGGTCTGATTGTCGAGTCCAGCAACTACCATGTCGACAGAGCTACCGGTATGATGACCGCTATGAGCTCCTAAAACATACTCTCTCCGTTCACAATTATAAGATGTTTTACCTTTTTTTTGAAACACATGTATCTAGACTTTTTTTCAGTGTATAGGTGCAGTCATCTTGGTACGGACACAGTACAAGCTGAAATCTATCTATATCTCTTATAAAACAAAACTCCACTAACACTCTTAATCAATCAATTATCTGTGACATCTATACTAATATTTATTAATCTCTACATGCAAGCTACACATCATCCATTCTTTCAACAATTCAATTGTTTAACTTAATAATTTATAATACATAATCATTTTATATTATTAAATTTAGTATCTCGATCATGACCTATTGAATTTTGCATATCCATTTAGACAACCTAGTATATTCATACATTTTATACCTTTTTGTTTCTAACGCACAAAATATGCTTTTAATATTTAAAATCTTATATTTACTAATTGGAGACTCCCACGGAGGCACCACGTTAATCCTCACGGCTAAATTGTTATTCACCGCTGATAAAAATATTAACAGCTGGGATGACTCCTTTTACCGTAAGCTTTCCCGAGTCCGGAATATTATCATGTCGTTATCTATCTCTCCCCGATTCTATCTCTAGGTCACGCCGCCATATTCGCATCGTTGAAAAATCTCCCCGTCGCACGTGTGTTAGGCGGAAATTTGACCGAAAATAACCAGAAAGGGAAAGAATTTCACGAAATAAACGTTGCCCGAAACTATTTCATGAAATAACCTTTTTGGGTAGCGCCTTACAATCAGGCACTATGGTATTCGGTGTAGCGCCTGGGCGTGAGGCGCTACACATCCTGCCAGCGTGGCGTCCGGGAGGGCCCACTCGTGGTCATGTAGCGCCTTGAGGTAAGGCGCTATGCCCTGTGACCTAAATCGCGCGGCGGTTCTCTCCCGAGCCATACCTTACCATTCCCATCCGAGACAGAGGAGAGAGGAGACCGAAATGGCGGCGGCGGCGGCGGTGTTCCTTCCCCTCCTCTAATCCTCCACCGAATCCTCTCCGATCTGAAAGAAAAGTGAGGGAATTTTCTCCCCAAATACTTCCCCGAGGTATTCTTCTCCGATCCCCTCCATTTGTCTATGATTTGTCCTCCGATTTGCAATTTGTTTTTATAGATGCTAGCCTAGATTGATATGTGTTAGTGGTCTCCGATTCGTAGGTGTTAGTGGTCTCCGATTTGTAGATGCTAGCCTAGATTGATATGTGTTAGTGGTCTCCGATTTGCAGTGTGTTAGTGGTCTCCAATTTGTAGATGTTAGCCTAGATTGATATGTGTTAGTGGTCTCCGATTTGCAGTGTGTTAGTGGTCTCCGATATGGTGTCTATAGCATTAGCATTAGGATTTGTTACTTTTGCTTAAAATTTGATTGTATATGTTAGAACCATGCTCCGATATTCGGCACATAGTCACATGTTAGGGTTTCCCAAGTGTTTGGAATATTTTTCGGAATATATAACTCACATAGTATGAATAATATGTAGGATGGTGTGGCTACTAGATAATCACTACGATGTTCAACACCGGGCCTATTTGATGGCGGAGAAGGGAGAGGTAATAAAATTAGTTTTACCCTTGTATGTATTAATTTTCTATTGCTTGGTAGAAGATAATGTTGTAATAAATTTATTTGTCTATTTGCAGGAGCTTCTACCGTTGAAGATTCGGTCTCATGGGGCGTCGTCGAGTGACATGCCGTACGATGAGCGGTACACTGAGTACATCGAGACTCTAGGCCTCCTCCCGTTCATCCAGCTGGTTAGCCGGTCGACCCCAAACCTGAATGCGGCCGCAATCACGGCTCTTGTCGACCGGTGGAGGCCGGAGACGCACACTTTCCACCTTCGGACCGGCGAGATGACAGTCACTCTACAGGATGTTTCCATATCCTTGGACTTCCTATCGAGGGGTAGCCTCTGTGCATGAGCACAGACTCTGAAGGGTGGCGCGCGCAGATGCAGGCCCTTATTGGTATGGCTCCTGAGGAGCTCGAAGACAAGAGTAAAGACAGAGTCCCAGCCGGCGCTACTTACGCGTGGATAGTACATAACTTCGCGCATTGCCCGGTCAATGCCGATGATGGCGTGGTCCAGACGTATGCTCGCGTGTACGTGTGGTACGTTCTCTCTCGGACTCTATTTGCTGATAGCGGTGGAAGGACTGCATAGTGGATGTGGCTAAAGGCGTTGACCGTCTTTGACTCCAATTGGAGCTGGGGTTCTGCTGCGCTTGCATACTTGTACCGACAGGTAATTAGTTGGTCGATTTTAGTTTCTTCATACATTTCCATCTTAAACATGTCTTATGTTAACCTTGTTTGCATTTATGTGCAGTTGGACGATGCTTGTCGTAGAGGGAGCAAATGTGGAATCGGTGGTGCTATGCTTCTACTGTCGGTCTGGAGCTGGGAACACTTTCCAGTTGGACGCCCGCGAGAGGTGGGGTACCTTCCTTGGGCCGACTATGGGGATAATCCTCTACGGCGTCCCACTTGGGCATATAAGTGGGACGTTGTATCGGAGGCTCACAGCAACATTGATAACATGTACAAGCAGTACACCAACGAGTTTGATGCGCTTATCCCCGAGCAGGTTAGTATCTGTCTTTACATAAGTCGCTCACATGATTTTGCTTTTTCTCCAAATTGATGTTGTTGTGCTTCGTTGTTAGGTGGAATGGGAGCCTTATGGAAGCGGTGATGAATTTGGTGTAGTTATGGATTATGCTTTGAACCCGAAGTGCTTGGAGGAAAAGCGTTTGTGGCTGATGCGCTGTCTGTTGATATGTAATTGGGCGGTCGAGTATCACTTGCCACATCGCGTGATGAGGCAGTTTGGGTTGTTCCAGGCTCACCCGGCTGATGAGGCAGGTGGACACGGACTGGTCGCTTCACAGGTTAGAGACGATGAAATGTGTGTTTTTGCTTCTACGTGGTGATACTGAAAGTGTGTTTCTTACATGCAGTTTGGACAGAAAAAGACAGAGGAAGGTGAAGAAGTGGGACGTACACCACAAGAAATATGTCATCGAGTTCGAGACTTGTGTCGAGAGAGCTAAGGAGAGCGGATGGGGCCGGCAAAAAGCGCACTGTCCAATTGCATTCAACAACTACATTTGATGGTTTCTTTAGAGTACTCGTGTGGAGATATGCCCGTCTGCTTTTGAGGAGGAGATTTTGGAAGAGCCCACCGTGTTCGACGATTTTGTAAGGCGCTATGCCTGTGTAGCGCCTCAGTGTAAGGCGCTATACTATGGAAAATATGTGCTCCCGAACGTACTCGACAACTAGCTCAGCGAGCAGCCTCGCATTTTTGCTAAGTCAAAGTGTAGCGCCTCGCTGTAAGGCGCTATGCCTGTGTAGCGCCTCAGCGTAAGGCGCTATACTATGGAAAATATGTGCTCCCGAACGTACCCGAGAACTAGCCCAGCGAGCAGCCTCGAATTTTTGCTAAGTCAGTGTGTAGCGCGTCGCTGTAAGGCGCTATGCCTGTGTAGCGCCTCAGTGTAAGGCGCTATACTATGGAAAATATGTGTTCCCGAACGTACCCGAGAACTAGCCTAGCGAGCAGCCTCGAATTTTTGCTAAGTCAGTGTGTAGCACCTCGCTGTAAGGCGCTATGCCTGTGTAGCGCCTCAGTGTAAGGCGCTATACTATGGAAAATATGTGCTCCCGAACGTACCTGAGAACTAGCCCAGCGAGCAGCCTCGAATTTTTGCTAAGTCAGTGTGTAGCGCCTCGCTGTAAGGCGCTATGCCTGTGTAGCGCCTCAGTGTAAGGCGCTATACTATGGAAAATATGTGCTCCCGAACGTACCCGAGAACTAGCTGAGCGAGCAGCCTCGAATTTTTTCTAAGTCAGAGTGTAGCACCTCGCTGTAAGGCGCTATGCCTGTGTAGCGCCTTACGCTGAGGTGCTATACTGTCTAACAGTTCCCAGCCAAAACGGTTTCAGGAACCTGATGGAAGATGCATTACACCAGGAATAATGTGATGGAAGATGCATTAAATTCGACATAAATCGACAGAATTTGGAAGGTGCATTACAGTACCATAAGCTTCAAAAGACAAATCCAAACAAGGTTCACAACATGAACATCTACGACGCGTGCATCATTACTACAACATGATGACCACCACATAGCTCTACTGCGTCGAGGCCGGTCCCTTTCCCTTGTCCTTCCTCTTGGAAGTGAACTCTTCTTCCTCAGCCGCTTCTCTTGCGAGACGAGCCTCATGAAGCACCCTCTCCCTGAAAATCTCCTCAGACGCTTTGTCTTGCGTCTTCCCCGTTTGATCACCTTCCAATCCTCATGGGGCCATAGTTGAATTCCATGATACTCCGGCCATTGTGATTGGTCAAGGTATGGGTGAAATCTAGGCGCCCATGTCTTCTTGGTAGTCACGATAGAGAACTCGGACTCTCTCACGGTGAGCGGGTGATTCACATCGACATGTCTAGTATGAGCCGCCGTTAGCAAGTGTGAGCATGCGAGATGGAGCAACATTGGTCTCCCGCACGTGCAATCGCAATTCTTGAGCGAGACCTTGAAGGCCCGTCCTCCGTGTTGGACACCATCGGTCGTGGTTCCTCCGGGCTCGTTCACTTGGTAAATCAACTCCTCGTTATCATAAATTGTGGCAACTTGGGAGTCCGCCTTCCTTGATTCGAACTCGATGAAATCATCAACCTTAGGCGGATAGTTCAACTTGTCAATCTGCTTATCCGTTTCAAGTGAGTAGTTCAAAAAATACTCATTCAACTTGGTGAACGTGTATTGAACTATTGCGGTCACGGGCAATGCACGCACACCCTTGAGCATGTTGTTGAAGCACTCCGCCATGTTGCTTGTCATTTGACCGTACCTCCGGCCGTCTTCATCATAAGCTCTTGCCCACTTCCTCCTAAGTTGAATGTGCCTATTCAGAAACTCTAAGCCCCCGGGGTTGAGAGATTTGTTAGCGAGCAATCTATTGTACAAGTTTGCGAAATGCCGATCAGTGAAAGTGAGACAACAATCTTGAAGATCGTCGGACAACTCCTTGCTCCCACATGCCCTATAGAAGTTTGAGCAAAAATGCCTCATGCACCAACGATGGTGCAAAGGAGCATGCCCGGAAATGTCAATCTCCACGGCATTGAGTATTCCTTGGTGGCGATCCGAGATGACACAAATTTCTCTTTGAGGAGGTAATACCTTGGTTCTCAAAATATGAAAGAACCACTCCCAATTATGATTGTTCTCCGCCTCAACCAAAGCAAAAGCCAATGGCAACAAACGGTTATTTGCATCGTTTCCTATTGCAACCAATAGAGTGCCCTTGTATTGACCGGTCAAAAAGGTGCCGTCAACGGAGATGACGGGCCTACAATGTTCAAAAGCACGAACACATTGCTCGAATGCCCAAAATGCACAGCCAAATACTCTGACAGTCTTTCCATTGTAGTTCGTTGTTTCTTGCCCATATGGCTCAACCACATGAACCATGCCCGGGTTAGTGGCGGCCATGGCTCCCAACAACCTAGGGAGTCGGTTGTATGCTTCCTCCCAACCACCGTACAACATCTTGAATGCGGCTTGCTTCGTCTTCGATGCTTTTCCGTACTTGACCTTGTAGTGAAATAGGGCTTCCACAAGTTCCATGACACTCTTAATGCTCATTGTTGGAAGTGACGATATGGAGTTGGAAAGCCTATAAGCGATGAACTCGGAGGTGAGTTGTCGGTGCCCTTGTTTCACATCCTTTCCATCAAGCTTTTTGCCTCGGCACATGTGTGTTGCCACACAACTAGAAATGTGCCATTCGGGTCCTTTCTTCAAATGGTACGACACGCACAACCCATGGGCATCCATTGTCCAAGAATCGCACCGTATAACGCTTCTTTTGGTCTGAGTGAACCACCCTAAACGGACGATGATATTTAACCGAGAACTCCTTTATCCATACCTTAAATTCCAACAAGGTTGCGAACTTCAAACGGGGAGATATCCCATTATCCTCGTGATTCATACCCCGGTAAGAAGTTGGCCTTGCTCCGAGTACTATACCCTTGCCACCGTCAACCGTGGCTTCATCCGCGAGACTAAGATCAAGAAAAAAGCTACTTCGATGATCACGCCCCAATACCTTCTTATGAGCTTCGGCCTCCTTGACCGTGAACCCCTCCTCATCAACTTCTTCATCGGGACCATCGTCATCCGAGTCCGATGCATAGCGTCGAGAATAAGGGATTTCATGATCCATACTCCCTTGCTCAAGGTATGTGTCCAAATATCCAACATTGTTGTCGTGGAGGTCAACCCCATCCGCATCATCGTCATACCCATCATCTCCGTGCTCATCATTTCTCCTCAATGCCTCATCTTGCCTCAAAGTTTCTCTCACTTCATGTTGGGAGGAAGGAGGTTCGATCACTTCATCTTGGTTCATGATTGGTGGACTCCTACCATCAAATATGGTGTCACATTGGTTCAAGTCCAACTCCATATGAGCATCAACCTTCTTAGTGGCAAATAACTCAATAGACTTGTCTAGTGATTCGGCCACGGTCTCCTTGTATGCAACCCAACGTAGTTCCGAGTTGATACGCAAAAACTTCCAACGGAGGTGCACACCATGACCCGCATTGTGTCTTCCCTCCAACTCTACAACATCACTTGGGTCCATCCAATTCAACTCAAACCTCACTTGTTTCAAAACCTCGGCATAGGTAGGGCTACGCTCGAACACCAAGTCTACCTCATCCGGGTCCGGTTCCATATTGCCTTTCAAAAAGGCATCTTTGTCCACATGATGAACATGAACAATTCTTGACATTCCTAAAATAATGACAGTAATACCATATAAAGTTAAATCAAACACTACTAACCCATAAGTCTACTCACATAACCAAACACTAGCCCTAACATACCGTATCCATAACCTAACTAGCATCCTAACCCTAACATAATAAAAACCTAACCCTACCATAGTAAGAACCCTAACCCTAGACATCATACAAGCCACCATTTGACCAATGCACCAACCATAATAACAACCCTTATACAAAACATCATACAAGACACCATTTCTAGGGTTTCCAAGATTTGAACAAAGATCCACAAAATACAAGATTCCAATGGGTTAAAACATGGGGGAAATGAGAGAGATTACCTCTAGGAACTTGAGGGATGTCAATGCACGGAAGAAATCTTCAGATTTAAGGTGTTTGGGAGGGGATTTGAGAGGGGGGAGAGAGGAGCCGCCGGAAGACTTTTCTTCTGTCTGTCTCGGATGGAAATGAGCAGCTAGGGTTGGGGAGGCCGCCGCCGCGCGACTTAATGCTATCGGAAGTGTAGCGCCTAAGCACAAGGCGCTACATACAGCAGCATAGCGCCTTACATCAAGGCGCTACATGATCACGAGTGGGCCCCTCGGACGCCACGCTGGCACGATGTGTAGCGCCTTGCGCATAGGCGCTACACCGAATACCATAGTGCCCGAATGTAAGGCGCTACCCAAAAGGGTTATTTCGTGAAATAGTTTCGGGCAACGTTTATTTCGTGAAATTCTTTCCCTTCCTGGTTATTTTCGGTCAAATTTCCGTGTTAGGCGCTCGCCGGCGGCCGGCCGACAAGGCAAGACGTATCAAGTAGATGCTGCATGTTCACCACCATTTATGGCTGAAGCCTATGATGCCCGATCGACGGTCCCACCGCGAATCGCCGGTGGCCGGCCAACAAGACTGGATGTAGCAAGCTGCCTGTTCATCACCATGCATGGCTAACGCCTATGTTGCTTTATCGATAGTAGTCTCTACCTAATCCAGCCCTTTCGGTCTCAGGTTTATTCTCCTTCTACGCAGATCTGCCGTGCAATTTATTTGGATCCTACTCAATGCTACTTGATAAGGAACTGTGTAAAGAATTAACAGACACTACAGGAATGGGGCTAGGTGCGGACGACCATTTTCTACGCCGACGGTAATTTGTCGGGGCCGTCGGCGTAGCCTCCTGGCAGGCCAGCCGGTCGAGCTGGCCGTCGGTCACAGAAAGCCGTCGGCGTAGACAAATTAGGGCCGACGGCGTAATTCGCCGTCGGCGTATAATGGTTGTGCCGACGGCCACCGTCGACATAGGTGGGCCGTAGGCTAGCGTATGGGGCTACGCCGACGGCAAAGCCGTCGGCACAGCTTCACAGGGCTACGCCGACGGCAAATCAGTCGGTATAGCTATATTTTTTTTCTGTTTTTTCATTGAATATGAAATAATTCGTATCTTTAAATCCGTAAAGCGAAATTTAACAAATAAAATGTCTAAATTGGTTAGAAAAATGATAGGAATCCAAATATGACATCCATCTCATCAGATAAAACTATCACACACTTGTAATTCAAATTTCTATTACTTTCCGAAAAGCAACATAAAGTCAGTCAAGTAGGCGAAATTAGGTAGAAAGCGAGAAAATTTCTAATACTTGGGGATTATCAATCATATATGTACTACTATTTGTGAAAATTAAATGGGTGTCATTTTGCAACATATTTTTGGTACTTGCTTCACAAAAAATGTTATTTTTTACACTTAAAAAAATGAAAAATAATATTTGGAAAAATAATTTGGAAACTCGGTTCGGCACCAATATTTCCCATGCCAAGACACACCTATGTGCCGAATATGGGCACTTTATCACAAACTATGCCACGGGGATGGTTATATATTGGTCATTTGGTTCGAAATTTATACATGTTTGTAGATGATAAACCTTTTTGTGAAGGATTTTTTTAGAAACTTTTTAAAAAATCAAGTTTATCATTTTTCATAGCAACTAGTAAACATAAAAGGACTCCATGCCAAAGGATTCCATTTTTTGAGTATGTTTTCACTTTCTTTTACTTTTTTGAAAAAACGGTCAAAATGGCCCCGTGCCTATTCATCGAAAGGGGTGGAATCTTTCAAAACTATCGACGATTCTATGAATCACTAGTTTCGTACCGTGAAAAGATTTAAAAAATTTTTTTTTAGAGAAAACCATCACATACTTGTAGTTCAAATTTCTATTACTTTCCGAAAAGCAACATAGAGTCATTTAAGTAGGCAAAATTAGGTAGAAAGCGAGAAAATTCCTAATACTTGGGTATTATCCATCATATATGTACTACTATTTGTGAAAATTAAATGGGTGTCATTTTGCAACATATTTTTGGTACTTCTTCACAAAAAATGTTATTTTTGACACTTAAAAAATGAAGTTTGCAAAAATAATTTGGAAACTCGGTTATGCACCAATATTTCCCATGCCAAGACACATCTATGTGCCGAATATTGGCACTTTATCACAAACTATGCTACGGGGATAGTCATATCTTGGTCATTTGATTCGAAACTTATACATGTTTGTACATGATAGACCTTTTTGTAAAGGATTTTTTTAGAAACTTTGTCAAAAATCAAGTTTATCATTTTTCGTAGCAACTAGTAAACATAAAAGGACTCCATGCCAAAGGATTCCATTTTTGAGTATTTTTCACTTTCTTTTACTTTTTTGAAAAAACGGTCAAAATGGCCCCGTGCCTATTCATTGAAATACTAAGTTTATCGATGTTTATGTGATGCACACGATGATATGGATGTCGTATTTGAATTCCTCTAATTTTCTAATTGATTTAGACATTTTATTTGTCAAATTTCGATTTACGGATTTAAAGATATGAGATATTCTATATTAAATGTAGAAAGGGAAAAAATAAAGTAAAATTCATTTTATTGTTATTTATTAAAAATATTATTACTTAATAATTGCTATTTATTCAAATAAATTTTTAAAATTTAAGTAATAAAAAGTATAACATCATGACCCAGGGGTTAATATGATTGATATGATAATAATATTAGTAAGTTCTAATTTCTCATTTGAAGGCTAATTTGGCTGAAACTCAAAAGTTAAGCGTGCTTGGGCTGGAGGATGGGTGACCGAATGGGAAGTTTGACCAGGGTAAGTACTTTGACTTGAGATTATGAGTGGAATTAGAGTTTAAGTGTGTGGCTAAGTGAAAAATTTCAGAATAGAAATAAAAATATAATTAAAAATATAAGTAAAAGTTTTTCGGCGTAGCCTAGGCCGACGGTTTTTTTTGGCTATGCCTACGGGCTGATATGCCGACGGCAGCCATCGGCGTAGACCTATGCCGATGGCAATTGTGCCTACGCCGACGGCAGCCGTCGGTGTAGACCTATGACGACGGCAATTGTGCCTACGCTGACGGCTTTTGGCCGTCGGCATATTCACAGTAGTGAGATGCAAACATGGATGGTTGGATTTGATTTTTTGATGTTTGGATCCTAGAAATAACGGATGCATATATAACTTGATAATTGGAACTAACGATAGGAAGATGGGTGCGGGAGGAGGAAGGAGTTAATTAATAGATGGAGATTAGTCACAGACTCGAGCGGCAGGTCAGCTTCACCAACAAATGTGCCTTCCGAGCTGCTGGAGATGGACCTCTCTGTAACCGACTTGGACAAGACGAGAATCATCTGAAGCTATTTGTCTATGTCCAGCCAATAGAAAAGTACGTACAATCTATCTTTTATGTACCCAGTTCATATCCTTTCCCTTCATTATCTCCCATTTTTTTATGGTGCTGAGCAATGCTATCTAGATATGTTCGATGAATTACTAACTTTCCAAAGCTTCAATTGTAGCAGAAAAAAAAAATTAACATGAATATTCAACTGCTCTTTAGACCAATCAAATGATAGCACCATAAGACTACAAAATAATCTAATTTATTTCTCCATAGATGCAGTGCACAAATATGAACTCTGTTGGTCAAAAAAATAAATGGATTATTTTTAGACATGGATATCCCGTCATGAAAAGTTGACAGGGATGCAGTTAATGACTTTAATCATGCTAATATTTTGACATATTAATTTAACATTGCTTTTGTCTGTTGTATTGAAAGGTGTCTAATATGTTTTTTTGTTGAATCTTTTTTTTCTTATCCATCAGGTAGTATCTGCATTATATGGCTTATACAGCTTCATCCTAAGATCCCTCTGCTGCTATAGGGAAGATTTAGTTATGCTAATGCAAAAGGAGGAGTCCTCATTAGTACTCTGGAACATGTGCCTTCTAGTGTACGTTGATAATGATATTTTCTTTTATATTCTAAATATTCGGTTGTATAAATTCTTATGGTCTGTACCTATGATTGATGCGGACTTATTTTTCGCCATCCTGCACTATTTATCTGTATTATAACTCAAGATAAACCAAGGCATGTTTAGCACACCAATTTAAATAGTATGTATAGAGAGCATACGTGCACATTTACTATATATCTGGATGTGAGCTTATAATTTATCTAGTAATGTCGAGTCTGTTTTTTTCCTTTGATCATGATTTATATAGTGAGGCACGATGGATATAATTGCAATTACTTCCCTACAGATTTATATGACGCATCTCACAAGTTTTTTACCTGCAAGGTGATTGTTGTAATGTTTAGATACACTAATGGCATACACTGATCCATTTGAGGTTATTTGTGGAAGTAGCTAATATGTTGGCGGCATCCTTATGAGTAAAGAAAGTGACATGATAAGGTGATTTATTAGTAGACTTGGCACGGCACAGAAAGATAACCTATACATATATGTATAGATACGGTAGAAATTCTATCTGCAATGAAGTATTTGTTTTTAGGTCAAGAAGTTATCGATCATGATATCTCCGTGCCGAATATTCTATTTTTGAATCACCTACTATTGACGCGCCAAATAATGACGTAAATTTGAATGTGGTTATTTAGGTATTATGCATTTAATTATTTCTCTAATCGGCCAGATGTTGTTGCACATCTTTACTGATACGAAATTATAGATATGAGTCGTTATTATACATTCCTTTCATTGTAGATTTGTTCTTTTTACAAAATAGTTAATTTTAAAATGGTTGTGAAAAGTTCATGCCTTTTGACTCATATGCCTCAGCTTGACCAGAGTTTAAGATATTGCAGCTAACCCTATTAACGGTGAATCTACTCAAGATCTCTTAATTGACTAGATGTATACTTCTTGATCGTTTATAGGACATTTGCACATACTTTAGGTTGTACTGCTCTGCCCGAGAGAAGAATGTGCACATTATAAATATAAGCATGTGTAGTACCAGATTTTCAAGATGATTTTGTATAAAATACCCAATTAATCCTCTGTTTAGCATATTATTTCAGGTTGAGTCAAATAAAGAATGTTCAACTCGCTATAGAAAGTCTAGGATAGTTTTACTCAGAATCAACCTAAATGAGCATAGTGGAATCAAATTATATACCGTATCCACCTGCACATCGTCCATTCTTTTCGAAGGTGTCAATTCTCCTTTAGTACATTTGGTGCTTAATTATTCTCTACAACGAAGCTCGACGCATTTTGGAAATTTAATAGGTATGAGATGCTACCCACTACAGGTTATTATATGCTACAAATATCATCTTCACATGTTGTGGTATCATCTATTGAAGGCTTACCTGCATTGGGTAAAGAAAATGCAAAACTATTATTTGGAGTTGATGCGTCCTCATACAACGCAATATGAACTGTGAGACCTTATACATTCAACAAATAGATCAGATCTTAAATCTGATACGGGACAACCAATTTACTACTTTATCCAATATGTTGTTGACCTCTTTCTTACCTGGATTTATTGTTTCTCACACAAGCTATTAACTGGATTAAGTATATGTGAGAAGAATCTCAAATGTTCATTGTATTTAAAACTTACCATTATTTTGTGAATGACCGTATCAACAAATAATAATTGAGTCCGTTTTCATACAACGATGTCCCTTTGTCTTTGTAGGTTATTGAAAACTTACGATGCAATCAAAAGCATTGTAGTAAGCAACTAACAAAAGTGCTTATTTAATTATAACGATAAGATCTAAATCATATCTTTTACTACTACTATTCTTTCTACCATAAATCATAGGTATATATGATTTCAATGTAGCTATCCCGTGCAATTGCACGGGTTGATGACTAGTATATTATAATTGTGAACGAAGAGAGTTAGTTGCTTACCATAAAATGGTCTTACCAAAATACGGTGGACCAAAGTGCGCAACTAGCTCTTCTTGCAATCAGCCCATCAAACCGGCTCTGCAAGTCGGTCCAACACCCGAGAGCAGTACCACCATCGACGTGGCCAGGCTCGTCGACCGTGCGGATGGTGGCCGTGCTGCCGTCGGAGGCTACGCTCCTCCGAAGAAGTACGTGCAACCTTCTGATGTCACTAACGGCGACGCCACCCGATGAGGGCGTGTAACTCCACTCTCTGGGTGGCGGCGGTGGGAGCTGCTGCGTATGGAGATGACATCGAGGTCCACATCCGTCCGCGGCGACGGCGGTCAGGAACGCCTCGCCGGCCAGCTAAAAATCTCAAATTCTTCCAGACCATAGCCGACGCCCTCTCATCCGCCCGCAGTAAGAGCATCTCTACCAGATACTGGAAAAATTGGTACCGGATAATCTGTTTCCGGTAGATGGTAAAATGTTTTTGGGGTACGAAAGTTGTCCTCCCAGAACAGATACCCTAAAACTAGCTCCAATATCACGCGGGCCCACTTTTCTCATTTTTTCCCTTTCCCTATTTTTCTCTCCTTTCCGTGTCTTCTTCCTCGCGCGAGTCCAGCTCGCTTCGCCGCCCCAGCCCCGACCGGCCCGCCGCCGTGCATGCCGCAGCTCGCCCCGCGTCGCCCCAGCTCGCCCCGCAGCTCGTCCCACGCCGCCCGTCCCAGCTCGCCCCCGCCCCGCCGCCTGTGCAGCTCGTCCCGCAGCCCGCCCGCCGCCGCCGCAGCTCATCTTGTCGGCCCGCTGCCGCTGCAGCTCTTCCTGCCCGCCAGCCGCCGCCCCAGCTCATCATGCCGGCTCGCCGCCGTCATAGCTCGCTCCGTCGTCTGACCCCGTGATACGTCTCCGACGTATCTATAATTTTTGATGTTCCATGCTTGATTATATATCAGTGCCACATGTTTTTATAATGTTTTTATATCATTTTGGCATGATTTATGGAACTAACCTATTAACAAGATGCCCAGTGCCAGTACCTGTTTTCTGCTGTCTTTTTGTTTCCGAAAAGTTGTTCTGCGAAGTTTCTCGGATTGTGCTGATAATTTACAGGAATTATTTCCTATATGAAACAAAGACGGAACCCGAAGGACGCTCGGAGGGGAGCCCCAGGGGCTCCAGACGGCACCTGGCCGCGGCCCCTCCCAGGCCGTGCCGGGGTGCCACCTGGACAGGTGGCCCACCTCCTCGTGTCGCCTCTTCGCCTATAAATTCTCCCTCAACGCAAAAACCCTAAGCACCCGATCATATTTTCCAGAAGACGTCCGAGGCCGCCGCCATCTCCAACCCTAATTCGGGAGGGTTCTGCAGGGCACCCTGCCGGAGAGGGGAATTGTAGCGCCCCGACCCCAGAACTATACAATGACGCTATGTACAACCGGTCATGATACACAATCGAAGGTTACTGGGGTTACCAATCCCAGGCCAAAACCTTTGGCAGGCGTGCTCAGAATGGATCATCGACAACGCAACACTTCGATCATACCATAAGCTCAGACATAGCTATCATGCATAATAGAGAGATCAAGACTGCGGAACAACTGGCACATCACAGACTTTACGACACGAAGAGATCATATAGCAACTCATATATGAGAAAGATACAAATTACAAACGAAGGTCACAGACCCATCAGTACATCATGCGGAAGCCAAATTATGTTGTCTAAATAACAAGATCCAAATATGGCCTAAGAGGTCTACAATAACATAAACCCAGCCAGCTTGTTTCGAGACGTCCCAAGCTGCCACCTGGGAACCCCAGACTATCCGTCGATATCCACGAAGAACCCACCTGTGTGCTCGGTGTCGTCCTCCTCTGAAACAATTAATAACCAACAAGGAGAGACTGAGTACGACGTACTCGCAAGTTTAGTAGGGCGATATAGACCCAATGACGACAAGGCTCTAAGGCGGTAAAGTAGTTGTTTTGCATAAAGCTAGTTTTTTTATTTATAAGACATAAAAGACTCATGCCATCGACTACTCAGAAGCTTTTCTCAAAAGGGGATAAGATAGTAAACTTTCACCTTTGGTTCTCATCGAACAATTAGTACTAGAAACATCACTCGTCACCTCCAAGGCACTCCCTCGAATCACCCTCGAGGAAATGAACCTTTTAACACACGTTGAGTTGCAACCTCTAGCTGCCAAATTAATTAATTCTATTCAGGTTCTCTATGATCATATCGTCTATTCCCAAGTCGTCCATAACTGCGGACGCGGCTTTTCGAAAAGATATAAATCCTGCAGGGGTGTACTAATTTACCCATTGGTACCATCCGGCTCGCCTGATTAGCTCTCTTCCGGGGAAAACTGGCAAGTGGGCGCGGTTAAACCTTTACCTTGCATGAGACTATCCAAGGATCATCTGTGGCGACAGGACAAGTTTACCCAGCCTATTTCAGCCCCTGCCCCCATCGTCACGTCCTAACACCATCAACCTCATCGTTTCTTTTTCCACTCACACACCCACACACAAATAGAAATAGCAAACTAGAGAACCCTTGGATACGCCCGCACAAGTTATTTAGTTAGTAAGGAGACCATACTCCCACCAATGGAAGCACGCTCGTCTTGGTTCAAGAGGTAAAGAACTCGCACCTAGGCGACAAGGATGAGGCAAAACACCATAACCCCGATGGCAACTCATCCAAGCCTTTTAAGCAATTTAATTAAGTATCACAAGTAACCACCATGTCCGAAACATTCCATCAACATTATAATTATGGAATTTAATCAATGGACAATATGGCATTCGACTAAGCATGGCTAAGCATCGCTAAGCATATATATATACAACAATTATATCTTTATCTCCGGCCAACACATCAACCCTATGGTTCATAGGAGGGGAAACATGTGATGGGTTAGGGGACAATGCATATCATAGGATACTCTATATCTTGATCAAAGTTGACATTTGGAATCGAATGCAATATTATGGTGGGTAAAATACTTGTAAACAATAGGATGCTATATGCCAAGAAGGTTAGGTTATCTCTTGCCTTGCTGACGGGGCGTGTAGTACGTATCGTCGGGGTAGGTAGGGGAACCCTCGACTCCTGAATCTATCGATACCCAAACATATAACAGAAGAACAAATAAATAACACGAAGTCAAGGTGCAATGCACAATCATGATGGCATGCCAAGTTCATGCAATGATATCATTATATAATTTATCTAACAATTTAAATGGAGTGCCAAATAATTAGTGCAATTATTTGGAAGCAACCCCATATTTAACTTAGTGACCACATTGTTTACAAATTATTGCATTACTAAAAAGTGTCTTAAATATGCATGAACATGACATGATTAGATATGTATGGTTCTCCTGTTCATTTTGGTACTTGGCTTGCAATTTTCTGAGTATCGATGAATAATTGGTGAATTAAATGATTATTTGACTTTAACTCTTTTAACCAACTATCGAGCAATATCAAAGGAAAGTTTGTTGTCATGATGTGATAGTACCGGCAAACCACAGAAACCAGAAGGTTGCTATTTTAACTGGCATTTAGCTAGCTCCAAAAATCCCAGGAAATTCAGGGATGTTCCCAACAAGATAAGGGAGCTCCACATATCTTTCTTTTGGATTTTTGAACAACCTAACATGGTTTCAAAGGTGGAGTTGATTTGAACCACATTTGAAGTTTTGAAAACTGTAAACAATTTGGAGGCCATGCCATTTGGTTCTTAGGCATTGTTTGAACTTAGGGAACTTTTTGGACAAATATGTTCACTTGTCATGACATGGTTTGTACCATTGCTTGCATTTCATGGGTTGGAGGTTTGGGAAGGTTTGGCTTCCCTTTGTTAAATGTTCCCAAATGTTGTTTGTCGACTTTAGAAAATTAAACATGTGCCATGATGCAAACATGAGATACAAAAAGTGGAAAAATTATTCATATTTTTCCAGGTTCCAAACTGGGGCTGTTACAAATCTACCCCCTTACAGGAATCTCGTCCCGAGATTCTAGTCTTGAGTGAAGAAGGTGGGATATTCCTGACGAAGGCTAGTTTCACGCTCCCAAGTCGCTTCTTCTTCGGAATGGTTAGACCATTGGATTTTGAGGAACTTGATGGTCTTGTTGCGGGTTTTCCTTTCCGCTTCATCCAAGATGCGGATAGGATGCTCACGGTAAGTCAAATCCTCCTGGATGTCCAACACCTCATGATCAACCCCACGGATAGGATCTTTGAAGCAACGACGGAGTTGGGAGACATGGAACACATCATGCACATCCGGGAAGTTTGAGGGTAGCTCGAGTTGGTAGGAGAGATCTCCTCGCTTGGCTAGGATAGTGAAAGGACCAACATAGCGAGGTGCCAATTTTCCCTTGCTCCCGAAGCGACGAACGCCTCGGAGGGGAGAGACTCGAAGATAGGATTTATCACCAATTTCATAGTGAACCTCCTGGTGATGTTTATCATAATAGCTCTTCTGCCTGGACTGAGCAATTTTGAGATTTTTCCGGATGATACAGACCTTTTCTTCAGCCTCATTGATCACATCAGGACCGAAGAGTGACCTCTCCCTGGTTTCAGACCAATTCAGAGGAGTCCGACATTTTCGGCCATAGAGAACCTCAAATGGAGCCATTTGGAGACTAGCTTGGTAACTGTTGTTGTAGGAGAACTCGGCGAGAGGGAGGTACTTTTCCCAACCCTTATCGAAGGAGATAACACATGCCCGAAGCATGTCCTCAAGAACTTGGTTCACCCTCTCAGTCTGACCATTAGTCTGAGGATGCTAAGCTATGCTAAAGTTGAGACGGGTTCCAAGAGCCTTTTGGAAGCTTTGCCAGAATTTGGACACAAATAGACTTCCACGGTCTGAGATGATCCGCAAAGGAACCCCATGCAAAGGAACAATCCGGGCCATATACAAGTCAGCAAGTTGGCTTGCTCGAATATCGTCACAGACCGGAAGGAAGTGAGCGACCTTGGACAAACGGTCGATGACGACCCAGATGGCATTGTTGCCCTTTTGTGACTTTGGGAAACCAGTGATGAAATCCATACCAACTTCATCCCATTTCCACTCGGGAATGGCTATGGGGCGAAGAGTACCCGCTGGCATTTGATGTTCCGCCTTTACACGGCGACAGACGTCGCATTCAGCAACATACTCGGCGATCTCGCGCTTCATGCAAGGCCACCAGAATTGACGGCGAAGGTCTTGGTACATCTTGGTACTACCCGGATGAATGGAAATAGGTGATTCGTGAGCTTCTGAGAGTATCAACCCTTTTGTATTCCCACTCTTGTGCACCACTAGACGGTCACCAAAATACACAACACCGTTGTCATCAACAGAAAAACAATTGGCCTTCCCATTTGCTATTTTCTCTTTGATCTCGAGGATTTTAGCATCAGGCTGCTGGGCTGCCTTGATTTCATCCTCAAGAGTGGATTTGATCTCCAGGTTAGCTAGATATCCGGAGGGAACAATCTCCAGATTCAACCGAGCAAATTCCTCATGGAGAGCAGGTTGAGCCTTTTCAACCATCAGAGTGTTGCAATAAGCTTTGCGACTTAGAGCATCTGCCACGACATTGGCCTTGCCGGGCTGATAGTTGAGGGTCATATCATAGTCTTTGATTAATTCCAACCATCTTCTCTGTTTCAGATTCAGATCCGGCTAGGTGAAGAGATACTTTAGACTTTGATGATCCGAATAGATCTCACAACGGTTGCCTAACAGGTAGGGCCTCCACTGCTTCAGAGCATGAACCACGGCAGCAAGCTCTAGATCATGAGTTGGGTAGTTTTGTTCATGCGGTTTGAGTTGACAGGAAGCATAGGCTACCACATGGCCTTCTTGCATTAGCACACAGCCCAAACCTTGGAGTGATGCGTCACAGTAGACGACAAAGTCTTTGTATGTGTCAGGAAGGACAAGCACCGGAGTGGTCGTGAGTTTGACTTTGAGAGTTTGGAAGCTCTCTTCAGCCTTGTCGGTCCACACAAACTGTTTATTTTTCTTGAGGAGATCAGTCAAGGCCTTGGCTATCTTGGAAAAGCCCTCGATGAATCGGCGGTAATAACCCGCCAACCCAAGAAAGCTACGGATGTCTTTGACGGACTTTGGAGTTGGCCAATCCAGGATTGCCTGAATCTTGTCAGGTATCACAGCTACTCCAGCAGCTGACACCACATGACCTAGGAAGATGAGCTCCTTTAACCAAAACTCACACTTGGAGAACTTGGCATAGAGGCGATGATCACGAAGCTTGGTCAGAACTAGCCGAAGATGCTCAGCATACTCTTCTTCGGTTTTGGAGTAGACAAGGATGTCATCAATGTAAATTATGACGAACTTGTCGAGGTACTCGTGGAAGATGGAGTTCATAAGCCGCATGAATGTAGCCGGGGCGTTGGTGAGGCCAAAGGACATGACGGTATACTCATATAGGCCATAACGAGTAGTGAAAGCCGTCTTCGGAATATCCTCCTTTCTGATCTTGATCTGATGGTAACCTGACCTCAGATCCATCTTGGAGAATACCGTTGCACCAGCTAGCTGATCGAATAGGTCAGTTATTTGAGGAATATGATACTTGTTCTTGATGGTTACCGCATTCAGAGGGCGGTAATCGACAACCAGATGAGGAACATTTGAATCCCTCTTCTTGACAAAGATGACCGGGCAGCCCCAGGGTGAACTACTCGGCCGGATGAATTCCTTCTCCACCAATTCATCAATTTGTTTCTTCAGCTCAGTTAGCTCTTCCGCTGGCATGCGGTAGGGCCTTTTGGAAATTGGAGCAGTCCCCGGAACCAAGTCAATGACAAATTCCACACTTCGTTTAGGTGGCATGCCAGGCAATTCCTCCGGAAAGACATCGGGGAAATCACACAACACCGCTACTTCATGCATTTCAGGTGGGGTGGTTCCTTCCATAAAGCATAGACTGATCTCCGGAGAGAGAGGAGTGGCTGCGGATGGAGTTGCAGAACTTGGGGACCAGTAACGCACTAGCCCGTAGGTTGGGTGGATCACTGTGACAGCAGCGCAATTCAAGTTGGCCTGATATTTGACTAACCAGTCCATACCCAGAATGACATCTAGCCCATCTGACTTCAGGGCTATCAATGAGAACGGAAAGGGTATTGACCCTATGGAAACCTGAACCTCAGGAGCGATCCATTTAGTATGCCAACTAGAGCCTGGGTCTTGACCACTAGAGGGGAGTCCATGTTCGCAAATGGTATTTGATGGTTGTGTGCATATGCTATGGATATGAATGAATGTGATGCTCCAGAATCAAACAAGACTGAAGCTGGATATGCATTTATTCGAAGCGTACCCATGAGAACACCAGGGTCCTCTTCAACTCCTTCAGCCGAGACGTGGTTCAGGTGGCCACGGCTGACAGTCATGGCCTTGGCGGCTGGTGTAGAGGGAGCTGGTGCAGGTGCTGAGGTAGCCGGTGCCTTCTGGGGACACTCCCTGGAGTAGTGCCCAGGCTGGCCACAGCTGTAGCAAGTGGGCCTCGGTGGTGGTGGAGGCAGCCGAGGGCGGAAGCCACTTCCAGCCGCACCCAAGGTTGAAGTAGCTGGGCGAGGTGGAGGTGGCCTGTACCCTGAAGGCCTTGGCGCGAAGGGAGCACGAGGCACAGCACTGAAGGGCACAAAGACCCTACGCTTCTTGCCCTCAGAAGAAGAGGAGCCCTGATTGTCCATTGGGGCTGGCCTCTTGGATGACTCCAGCTCCTTCCTACCCTGCTCCATTGTGAGAGCCTGGTTGTAGAGCTCCTGGTAGGACTGGAACTTGAAGGGCAGGAGCTCATAATGGAGCCTCGGTCCAAGCCCCTTGCGGAACAGATATTGCTTGTCGTCATCGTTGGTCACGTCCCGAGGGGCGTAACGGGAGAGGTGGTTGAACTCATGCCCATAAGCTTGGACGTCCATGCGTCCCTGGGTCAGATCCAGGAACTCCCTCCTCTTGAGGTCCATGATGGGCTTGGGGATATATGCCGCACGGAAGGCGGTGCGGAACTCCGCCCAGGTGAAGGCATGGCCAGCGTCAAACATTGAAACATCACTCTCCCACCAGGAGCCGACGGCTCCATTCAGAAGGTAGGTGGCGAAGTTGACTTGTTCCGCCACCGGAATGTGCAAGGCCGCGAACTTGCGCTCGAGAGCACAGAGCCAATCATCAGCATCTAGTGGCTCCTTAGTGTAACGCCCCAAGATCGGTACTATGCAGACTTAGCGATTTCCGCCAAATCCGCATAATAACGATCCTAGAGGACGCCCACCAGGCATAACGCGCAGGTCGCAACTCACACGTTATGCGGGTGGAATTGTGATAACATTACAATAGTTTCCGATGGAACCCACAAAAGAAACATATATACAACAACGACTCACCGAGTCAAGAGCAAAGATACAATACAAAGATCCAAATAACAACGGAAGCGGGTAGCGTCCGACTACGGACAAGATACAAATTGGACTAAGAGTCCTGAAGATAAGCAAAGGCACCATATCCCTGCCCAGGCCAAGCCTAGCCAGAGGGATTCCCAAGCTAACGTCGTCAGACTTCAAACCTGTCGGCTGCATTGGAATAGCAGCCCCGAAGGGGTCAGTACTATGAAGCACTGGCAAGTAATACTCACAAGATATCAAAGCTGAATTCCGATGGAACAGGGTTAGCGATAGAGGCGGCAGCAAGCAGCACTAAGAACTTATAGAGACACACTACAACTTTCGTCTAATAGAGAGGGGGTAAGAGAGCGCATAGGGGACCAACTATACTAACACCAAACATAACCCAGCCGATTCCTTACCAGCCCGTTTATCCTACGAGCAGCAAGCCCAAAGGCACTCACACAGTTGGCAATTTTATATTTTATTATTGAAGTAGCTCTATCTTACTAATCAATTTATTAACATCAGGTGTAGGTTGTCTATGATCTTGTTAGCCAGCACATTTCACCAAGTCGTCCATAACCGCGGACACGGCTTTTCGAAAAGATTTAACCCTGCAGGGGTGCACAAATGTAACCACACGCACTTCCACCCTTGTTGCCATGCAATTAGCACACTTCCGGGGTATGCTGGCAGGGTATCCGACGCTACACTTTCCTTCACTACCGCACAAGTCCAGGGAACCACCTAGCTAAGTCTGACCCACCTTGAAAGTCCGGCCGAAGCTTCGAGGTGGACTTAACCGTTTGCGTCTACGGCTAGGTGACACAAACTACCATGAGTTGGTCACTTCGCATCATACCGCAAGCCCTACGTAAGTAACCACGTATCCATCTTACCATATCATCCGCGCTTGTAACCGTAGAAACACCCGAACTACTTGTGGCGCCCTGGACAAGGCTGCAGATCCGGTACTAGGTCGAGGGGAGTCCCATTTCCTCCCACATGTGGGTAGTGCGCTCAGTCTTGGATCAGAGGACAAGAACTCGGGTCCTAGGCGACACTAGCAGAACAAATCACCACGATTGGCCTTCCGCCGGTGCCTTATCTTTATTAATTATTCCCATCGCCAAACATTTAAGATTATCATGTGAATTTAACCCAACTATCATTTTATAACAAGACTAGAACATGACTCGAGCAAAACAAGCCTAAGCATGCACTACGACTCGCAAGGCCAACAAGATAAACAAGCAACTGGGTAATAGGATGTGGGGGTGGGGCATATCATGGCTGCAAGATAAACATGCAAATAGGATCGAGACACAAGCATCGCAATATAAGGCTAGCAAGGAACAAAGATAGGAGTTGTAAGAGACAGAAAACAAGCAAAGATAGCAAGTGAGTATCACTTGCCTGCAATCCGGTAGAGGTAGCGGAACCTGTCGTTGCTCACATCAACTCAACGTCCTATTCCCGAAGAAGCAACAAACACTGGACAACGGAAAAGATGCATTTTACTACTACGGCAAAAGATCCGGCATGCTTATGGAATGCATGACATGGCAATTATGAGAGGGATGCAACCCAAGCAAAATTAAACGGAACCGAGATTCCGACAATTAGTTTTAAGGTTCAAGTTATTTTTCTAACCATCAAAATTAAATGTTGATTAACAGGTCTAACAATGCATGGGTGAGCTACTCAAAATTAAATGGAACCGGGTCAACAATTAAATTACAACCCACATATTCCATATTCAATTATTTAGGTGATAAACAAAACACAACTAACATGCAAGCTACAAGATGCAAACATGAGCATTGATGGCATATTCAAATTCCTTACATTTTTCTGATAAAATTTCATATAACATATATCTCAATTGAAGCTACCAATTAAAAGATATGATCATATTTGCAAAAAGTAAACAAAAGGAAAAGAAAACAAGAAAAGGGGGAAGCTGGAATTCGAACTTGGGCTGCTTTGCTGGTTCGGAAGGAGCTAGGCCACTGGGCTGGGCTCCGATTTGGTGAAAGGATGCGGGTTGGTTTGGACAAGAGGTAACAGGGACGAGGTTAACTGAATTTCAGACATCAAGCTTCAGGTTCAGAGCGTGCGACAGCGGAAGAACTGGGACGGCGACGACTTGCAGCAGCGCTGCTGATTCCTTGCGGGCATGCGCGAGTTCGAGGGTGCAGGGGAGTGTGCGTGCGTGTGCTGGTGCGGGTGTGCGGGTGTGGGTGTGCAGATGGTGTGCTAGTGTGGCAAGGAGGAGGTAGCGAGCAGCAAAAAGGCAAGCAGCAGTGCATCATGAGCTGCATAGCATCCATGGCGAGCGAGCTCGGGATTGAGCGAAACGGAGGCTATGGGCGATGGATCAGGAGGGGAAGGAGATGGAGGATGCGCAGCTCACCTAGGGAGGTCGATGGAGAGAGGTACAGGCTTGGGGACGGCGGTGACGTGCAGGCGACGGGGAGGAAGAGGTAGATGACGACGACTGTAGACGAAGAAGATCCCGTGCACGTCCGGCTCCAGCTCCCGCGTGTCGACGACGTCCACGTGCTCCTCCTCCGCAGCTAGCCCAGCACGGCGGCTCCCATGGCGACGGCAACGTGGTCTTCTCCGGCTGGGTTTTGGAGGGGCTCGGGAAGAAGAAGGACAGAGGGGAAGAAGGAGGAAGAGAGGGTAGAGAGTGGCGGCGGGGAGGAAGAGAGGAGAGGGTTAGGGTAGAGGAGGAGCTCGGGCCCCCTTCTTATACTAGCTGGAGGAGCAACGCCGGCCGTCCCATCAAGGTCCGAGTCGACGTGGAGTGCTTCGATGTACTGCCGTACAGGAGAGGAAGATGCCAAGGAGAGCGTGAGCGTGGTGGTGGTGGTGGGCTTTGGGAGAGAGCGGGCTGGATGGAAGGACGATGGGCCACAAAGAGAAGAGAGGGAAAAGAATTAGAGAAGAAAAAGAAATAAGAGAAAAGGGTTTGACAAAAACAATTTTGAAACTTTAGATTTTGATTGAAAATAGGTGGTCAAATATTCCCAATATTATTTTGAGGTTTATTTGAAAATTAGAAAAGGATGGAGGGATGGATTTATTAAACCCGAGAATTAATTTGCAAAACAAAAATAATTTAGCAAAATAATATTTTTTTTTTATTTTTCCGTTGCCAAAAATGCAAGGTGATTGAATGCATGATGACATGGTGATGCAAAAGAAAAACAAGCAATTTCTAATTTGGGGAAAACCCCGGGCATTACACTTAGCTTCAGAGAAAGTGGGAGGTTGGGACCGCAAGAACTCAGTGAGAGTGTTGCAGTCATTGTTCCTCCTTGCCCCTTGTTGCACCAACTGCTTGAGCAGACGCTCGTTGCGCAGACGGTTTTCCTCGATAGCCATCAGAACCTCCGCCATTGAGGGTGGCGGCGGTGGCTCAGGATCGCCGGGGTTACCACGATGAGTAGGAGCCATTCTGAAGATTTGGAACAAGGACACAGTTAGTAACCATCTCCGGACATTTATGATAGATCATTAGAGTCCTTCCTGATATAGAGATCTAAGATGGCACTAACAGGAAGGAAAAGAAACAAAACAAACACGGGTGACACCACGTCAACGCGGCGGTAGCAAACAGAAGAAAAGGACTCGAGACAACACCGGATGGTAAGAACCCAACCCCGAGAATCCTAAACTTCGACTCCAAGTTAAAACAAATAGAGATAAGATATCAGAGTAGATCGAGTTGGATGAGGAGTAAAAAGAATCCTAAGAAGGTTTTCATAACTCATTTTTAGGTTATAAATAATTTTCACAGCACTAGACTCGACATCGACCAATAGAAAGGGTTTCTTACAGGCAGTCTTGCTCTGATACCAACTTGTAGCGCCCCGACCCCAGAACTATACAATGACGCTATGTGCAACCGGTCATGCTACACAATCGAAGGTTACTGGGGTTACCAATCCCAGGCCAAAACATTTGGCAGGCGTGCTCGGAATGGATCATCGGCAACGCAACACTTCGATCATGCCATAAGCTCAGACATAGCTATCATGCATAATAGAGAGATCAAGACTGCGGAACAACTGGCACATCACAGACTCTACGACACGAAGAGATCATATAGCAACTCATATATGAGAAAGATACAAATTACAAACGAAGGTCACAGACCCATCAGTACATCATGCGGAAGCCAAATTATGTTGTCTAAACAACAAAATCCAAATATGGCCTAAGAGGCCTACAATAACATAAACCCAGCCAGCTTGTTCCGAGACGTCCCAAGCTGCCACCTGGGAACCCTAGACTACCCGTCGATGTCCACGAAGAACCCACCTGTATGCTCGGTGTCGTCCTCCTCTGAAACAATTAATAATCAACAAGGAGAGACCGAGTACGACGTACTCGCAAGTTTAGTAGGGCGATATAGACCCAATGATGACAAGGCTCTAAGGCGGTAAAGTAGTTGTTTTGCATAAAGCTAGTTTTTTTATTTATAAGACATGAAAGACTCATGGCATCGACTACTCAGAAGCTTTTCTCAAAAGGGGATAAGATAGTAAACTTTCACCTTTGGTTCTCATCGAACCATTAGTACTAGAAACATCACTCGTCACCTCCAAGGCACTCCCTCGAATCACTCTCGAGGAAATGAACCTTTTAACACACGTTGAGTTGCAACCTCTAGCTGCCAAATTAATTAATTCTGTTCAGGTTCTCTATGATCTTATCGTCTATTCCCAAGTCGTCCATAACCGCGGACACGGCTTTTCGAAAAGATTTAAACCCTGCAGGGGTGTACTAATTTACCCATTGGTACCGTCCGGCTCGCCTGATTAGCTCTCTTCCGAGGAAAACTAGCAAGTGGGCGCGGTTAAACTTTTACCTCGCATGAGACTATCCAAGTATCATCTGTGGCGACAGGACAAGTTTACCCAGCCTATTTCAGCCCCTGTCCCCATCGCCACGTCCTAACACCATCAACCTCATCGTTTTTTTCCCACTCACACACCCACATGCAAATGGAAATAGCAAACTAGAGAACCCTTGGATACGCCCGCACAAGTTATTTAGTTAGTAAGGAGCCCATACTCCCACGAATGGAAGCACGCTCGTCTTGGTTCAAGAGGTAAAGAACTCGCACCTAGGCGACAAGGATGAGGCAAAACACCATAACCCCGATGGCAACTCATCCAAGCCTTTTAAGCAATTTAATTAAGTATCACAAGTAACCACCATGTCCGAAACATTCCATCAACATTATAATTATGGAATTTAATCAATGGACAATATGGCATTCGACTAAGCATGGCTAAGCATCGCTAAGCATATATATACAACAATTATATCTTTATCTCCGGCCAACACATCAACCCTATGGTTCATAGGAGGGGAAACATGTGATGGGTTAGGGGACAATGCATATCATAGGATACTCTATATCTTGATCAAAGTTGACATTTGGAATCGAATGCAATATTATGGTGGGCAAAATACTTGTAAACAATAAGATGCTATATGCTAAGAAGGTTAGTTTATCTCTTGCCTTGCTGACGGGGCGTGTAGTACGGATCGTCGGGGTAGGTAGGGGAACCCTCGATTCCTGAATCTATCGATACCCAAACATATAACAGAAGAACAAATAAATAACACGAAGTCAAGGTCCAATGCACAATCATGATGGCATGCCAAGTTCATGCAATGATATCATCATATAATTTATCTAACAATTTAAATGGAGTGCCAAATAATTAGTGCAATTATTTGGAAGCAACCCCATATTTAACTTAGTGACCACATTGTTTACAAATTATTGCATTACTAAAAAGTGTCTTAAATATGCATGAACATGATATGATTAGATAGGTATGGTTCTCCTGTTCATTTTGGTACTTGGCTTGCAATTTTCTGAGTATCGATGAATAATTGGTGAATTAAATGATCATTTGACTTTAACTCTTTTAACCAACTATCGAGCAATATCAAAGGAAAGTTTTTTGTCATGATGTGATAGTAGCTTAGTCAGATAGCATTTGAATTGCTGATAAAAAATGATACAACACTTGAAAGATTTGAAAATAACATTTATTAAGTTGTGAAAATACTCAAACTAGTATTTAAACTAGCCGGTACTTCCGGTGGGATGCCCGGTAGTTCCGGTGATGCCGGTACTTCCGGGTCTACTTCCGTTTATAAACACTAACGTCCAGTACCGAAATCACCTAGTCGGTACTTCCGGTGAAGTGCCCGGTAGTGCCGTTTTAGCGGTACTTCCGGTTATAATTTGAAACTAACAGAACCGAACCGGCACTAACGGCAGTACTACCGGACCTACTTCCGGTTATCTATACCTAATAATAAAAGCAATAAGGCTTCCGCGGTTTGGTTTGGTACGTCATCCGAATTGCCCCTCAAGTTGGTAAAAATTACCCACTTATGCCATCCATAAGCGTCGATGGTTTCTTCGTTTCTTACGTTAGGTTGATCTTTACTTCGTTTCCTCCGCGTTACATATCAGAATCGTATCCGGTCCGGTACGTGCCATGGTTGGAGACAAGTCCCGACTTTACAAACCACCCGTCCCCTCCAAACCGACCTCTCGTTTCGCTCATATGTCGTCCCGAGCTGCGCCGCCGCCGCCGCCTTGAAGCCCTCGATGGACGCCATGGATGCCACGTAGCCGACCATCGTGTTCCTCTGATCCTCTCCTGTGAAAAGCGCCAGTGCATCGCCCGTCGAGCGCCGCCAGGCCGCCATTGACTAGCGTCGTTCCCCCTCCACTCGGTCGCTCGCACCACTTCCCCGTCCAAACGAGATGATAGAGCGGGACTGGCCCATCCTATGTGTGGACTTCGGAATCCTACAAGGACTCCTCGGGCGTGCCATGGCAGATGCAGAGCTGGCCGGGGTAGAGAGCGGGCTGGGGGCTGAGCTGTCCCAAGTCGTCGACAAGGCTGGGGGTACGGGACCGCGACATGACTGAGACCTTCATGCTTCTCATGATGCTGTTCTACGTCGCCCGCATGCCGCCGATCGTTTGCGAGGCGGATACGATCGAGGGTCTGTACGCTCTTGTCATGGCGCCGTCTCGCACCCTCGCATGCTCGCGCAGCAGATCAACAGGGAAACGACGAAGTCGGCATCTGGGTGGCCAGGCGCCCAGGCCCAAAAACTCACGGCTCCTCAATCCTCTCTGCTTCCAATGCCTCATGTGGTCATGCCCCAGCAATAGTCAGCGGAGCCTGCTTTTGGCGAGAGTTCTACCACTTTGTTTAGGTCTGACACAATTATGTATGCCTTTTTCACAGCTTCAGCACCTTGCATATAACTGACAATTGTTTTTCTCCTCCTACAAATTCATACCATCTTGTACTTTTTCTTTTTTGGTGATATGTGCTCCTATTTCACCTGAAAGTTTCAACGCAATGAAGGATTTGTTGTTCCAGTTGCTTCATTGCTTGATTGAGAATCGTATACAAGTTAATATAAGACGTAATTGTCTTCTGTCGTCTAAGAGTTTTTGTGTGTGCAGTTGTCATGTAAGAGCTTCTAAATTTGTATTTTGCATTCTCAGATTACCACCTCTATTTTTCAAGCTGTTGTGACGCACGTACCATGGAATGGTTTTATTTCTGCATGTATTCTGAAAGCTTGTAGGATATGCAGGTTGCTTGACAAGGGAATGAATATGACTACTGGAAATATTCAAAATTATCTTGGGAAGCCACTTTGTTCCGGTAAGTTCAGTTTGTATTGTTACAGTTTGGTCGATGTTCAGAAGCAACTCAGCTTCACTGCCATATTCCCATATTGTTTCTGCTGATAAATGTACATACATCTGCGCCATCTTTTTGTCCCTTTAGAGGAACACTGCCCAGCTTCTTTGCTAAGTTAGTAGGCATGTGGTAGTTTTCACTGCTCTTGATCAATTTTTATTTGTAGACGTGCGTACCTGGTACTTCTAATTTCTTATGAAGGCATCGTTGGAGGATATACGGGTGTTTGATGTGTCGAGGTCGCCGCCCTGACGCGCCGTCTGCTGCGTGGATGTGCTGAGGTCACCGGCATCCTTGGGTCAACAATTCAACATAGCTGCAGCCCCTGGGTCGACTTCACGTACAGCGTAGTGTCGAGCTCCACCCGTCGAGTCTTGTGCAATATGTCCAATTGATTGGATCTCTCAAGTTGTATATGCGTATGCAAATAATGATATTTTTTGCGGGTGCGTGAATAATGAAATTGATTACTCCCTCCATATCATAATATAAGATATTTTAGTTATTTCCATACAAATATATATGAAGTAAAATGAATTAATCTACACACTAAATACGTCCTATACATCTGTATATAGTCCGCATGAGAATTCTTAAAACATCTTCTACTCCCTCCGTCCCAAAAAGATGTCACAAATTTGTCAAAATTTGTATGTATCTATATACTAAATAGTGTCTACATACATTCAAATTTGAACAAATTTGTGACATCCTTTTTAGGATAGAGGAAGTATTATGATAGTGGCGACTCGGGAGTAGGTAGGAAGTTGTATACCTATGTTTTTTTCTTGCACATGACGTGCCGATATTTTATTTTATGCATGTGGTTGCTATTTCTGTTTTGATTAGCGTATGTCTTTTGTGGATTCTTATAGCTTGAGACAGCATTTCGGTGGCTAAAAATGCAGTGTTCTCCAATGGCAGTGTACTCCATATTGTCTTACAACACACTACACATAGCGAGTCATTGGGGATTCCTTGGTTGGCACTAACCTCAGTTAGACAAGAGGCTTTCTTGGACATCCGTGTCCCCAACAGCACTATCTACATAGAAGCATAGGTTTTCAAAATCAGGATCAGGACCATATACTCGCCCTGGGGCAAGGGCCTGTGCTGCTTCGTTCGTGTCAACATAACTGATTTTTTCAATAATTCTATATGGTTTAAAATATATTTAATAAAATTTAACCGTAGCAACGCACGGGCACTTTTGCTAGTAATTAGAAATAGACAGAACCGGAAAATATTAATCGGTACTGCCACCGGTAGTACCACCAGTACTTCCGCTCAAGGTCTTGAGCACGGCGGCGACGCGCGCGCGCGGTGACCGCGGCGGCGACGCGCACGAATCCGGCGACCGCGGACGCGATGGCGCGAGCTACCGGCCGCATTCGGCGCGTACGTGCACAGGACGGGTGGGGCGGTGATACGTGTCAAACGTATCTATAATTTTTGAGTGCTCAATGCTAGTTTTGTGACATTGTCATATGTTTCTACTATCATTTTATATCAATTTTATGATTTATTTCAGCTAACCTATCAATAGTTGCAAAAGTGCACAATGTTCTTGTTTTACACTTTGATGTGTAGGAATCGCTTGGAAATTGGCAAAAACGCAAAAGGAAACCTTGTTGGAGTCGAATTGGACTTTCCTGAAATCTGTCCCTTCTAACAGATTTCAGAGATCGTCATTTTGAAACCTGAAGACGACGTCAACTGAAGTTCTCACATCGGACATTGTTGTGGGAAATTTCCATAGCTTTCATTTAAGCCCAAGAACAGCCCAATCCGAGTCCTTACGGCCGAGATATCCCCGTTTTACTGAAGCACAAAAATCGGTAATCACTAAAAAAAGGGTTCCCTTTGTAAAGGGAACTTTTCCTCCGCTCTCCTCGCGCCAAGTGGCGCCTTCTCCTCGTTTGGTCCCCCCGTGGGTGTTTGCATGTGTGACAAGTGGCAACACTAGAGAGTTTTGGTGGGATTTTCCCATCCCACCGGTTGGAGTACGGATGGGTGGAAACGCATTTATTTTTAGATTCGTTTTTAAAAAATGAAATATCTCTAGAACCGTATTTTAGAATTACGAACCGTTTTCATATTTGAGATCCTCGCGTCGAGATCTTCAAAACTAGATCCCATGTTGATAGGTTTCGACAAATTTTTTTTTATACTACCGGTTCTATATAGTTTGTACACTCGGTAGCATTGTAGTTGTACATCATGTGTAGGTTTGTACTTTCTGTTTTCTTTCGCGCGGATGTAAAACGATGTGTGCGCGGATGTACGACGATGTGCGCGCGGATGTACAGGTGAGTTGGGCGCGGATGTACAGCGGGTTCGCGTGGGTGTACACCGATGTGCGCGCGGATGTACAACGATGTGTGCGCGGATATACGACGATGTGCGCGCGGATATACAGGTGAGTTGGACGCGGATGTACAGCAGATTCGCGTGGGTGTACACCGATGTGCGCGCGGATGTACATCCGAATCGCACTATTCTGTACTTTCTATTATATATACTCTGTACTTACATGTGGCGCGTTAACGTAGGCGTTAGGGTACGGAGTCTTCATCGCTCGTCGACGCTCCCTAACGCCCCGAGGCTGAGTCCCCCCGTACGCCGCGGTAGCGGCGACGGGGGACGAAGCCGAGCCGCTAGACTAAGAAAAACTCGTAACTTGTATATATAACTTAGGGTTGGGGGTGGGGGTGGCAAGTACCCAAATTTATATACCGGTATGCAAGAGAACTTTAGATTTATATGTTGATATTACCTCGTACACGTACATCGCTTGCTCCTCGTGTACGTCGCTCGTTTGTTATGGGCTCGGTTGGGTATTATTGCTTGTACAAGTTACGCGTGGGTATTATTCGGTTGTACATCGCATGTGGACAGCGGCGTACACCGTACGTGAGCTGAGCGCGCGGGGAAACGGCTGGTTGTACGCGCGCGGGGAAACGGCTGTACACTTGCGGCCGCACATGCGCGAGAAAAAGTCTGGCTGCCGTACGTGCGCGAGAATCGTACAGCCCAAGGCTTCGTACGTGAGCTGAGCGCGGCCGTACGCGCGCGCGGATGCCTACAGCAGCCAAACGCTAGAGAGTCACCTTCGTACGAGTTGCCGTGTTCAGATTTGCTAGCTACCTCCTACTGCCACGTGGTGTCTTGACGTGCCTCCAGTGCCCTTCGTAAAGGGTACCCTTTTACTAGTCGCACCCACAAAAATCTGATGACGGAAATTCGGGAAAGTATATAAAGAGACGAAAACTAGGTCATCAAGCCCCCACGAATTTTTCTCCTCCAAGGCAGCCGCCGTGAGGTGGAGAACCTCCTCCATACCAGCACCATCTCCAAGCTTGAAGGGAGGGCCAAGGGCCGCCGCCCCCAAGGGCAGCCGCCGCCGCCTCCAATGGGCAGCCGTCGCCGCCTCTCCAAGGGCAGCCGCCGCCCCTCTCCGAGCCGCCACCGCCTCGCCGGGCTGCTGCCCACAAGGGCAGCCGCCGCCCCTCTCCGAGCCGCCACCGCCTCGCCGGGCTGCTGCCCCCAAGGGCCGCCGCCGTCGCCGTCTCTCCTCCGGGCTGCACCTCTCCATCAAGCTCCCACTCACCATGGCCATGCGTGAGTAGTCTCCACCGGGGCTGAGGCTTATACAAGTAGCTATGTGGTTATCTCTCTCTCCCATGATTTGATCTTCGTTGTGATCATGAACTTTGTTAGTGTAGTTAAATACATGATGTTTCCCTATGTGTAATGGATATGATGTTGCTCAAGTGGTGTTATTTAGTACAATTTCCGGAGCCACCGTTGTGATCATGGGTACCTCGGTGACAGGATGGGTGCCGCGTGTGACTCTATGGATAATAGATTGGAAGGATCTTTATCATGAGTTTGTTCTTTATTTGTTGGATTGAATAGATCATGAGGTTTCTTGATGCTTGTGTTATTGAAGAAAGAGACTATTCAAGAAATAGGTTGTGATGTTTATTAGTACTATCTTTGGATGCGGATAGTGACAGCATGAAGTGTCCATAGATGTGGAATACGAACTTTAATGTGTGCTTTTCGTAGCCCTACGCAATTCTCATCCTATTTGATCCACAAAAGAATGATCTCCGAGTAACGTCTACCACGCATGTATTTTTGTGGGAACTATCATGTGTTTAATTATGTTAATGATGTTGAGAGTAGTCACTAGTGAAAGTATGAAGCCTAGGCCTTGTTTCCAAGCATTGATACACCGTTTTTAGTCACTTTTATCACTTGTTTGCTTGCTGCCATTTTTATTACAAAATTACAAAATCACCTTTTACCATCCATATCACTTGCATTTTACCATCTCTTCGCCGAACTAGTGCACCTATACAATTAACAATTGTATTAGATGTGTTGGGGACACAAGAGACTTCTTGTATCTTAATTGCAGGGTTGCTTGAGAGGGATATCTTTGACCTCTACCTCCCGTGGATTCGATAAACCTTGGGTTACTCACTTAAGGGAAAATTGTCGCTGTCCTACAAACCTCTGCGCTTGGACGCCCAACAAGTATACAAGAATAGAAGCGTGTAGTAGACATCAAGCTCTTTTCTGGCGCCGTTGCCGGGGAGGTAAGGTAAACGGTACTCACACTCCGACGACGAAGCTAATTTCTAGCATTGTTGTTGGGGAGGTGAGTGGTTGAAGGTATCTTTTTTAGATCTTGCAATTAAATCTTTTTGTTTCTTGTTTTTATTTCACTAGTTCGGTTTAATGGAAAACAACAAAAAAATTAGAGAGTTTTATAAAATTTATCTTGAAATTGGTCATGATGCTTTTGAAGAGAAAATTAAAAAACCTATGGAACTTTATTTGCATAATAATCATTATAGTAGCTATGTTATTAGCATGAGTTCTTTGGACACCATTATTGCTAATGCTATGGAAAATTCTAAGCTTGGGGAAGCTGGTTTTGATGAATATGATCTTTTTAGTCCCCCAAGCTTTGAGGAGGAAATTTGCTTTGATTATACTATGCCTCCTATATATGATGATTATTATGATGAATGTGATATTTTCAGTCCACCAACTATTGAGGAAAAAGTTTATTATGATCATGATATGCCTCCTATTTATGATGATTACAATGATGGTTATGATAGTTTTACTCCCACTATTACTAATGAGAAGGATTTACTTATGCGGAGAGTAATAATAATACTTTTATGCATGTGAATCATGAGAAAAATGCTTTATGTGATGGATATGTTACTGAGTTTTCTTATGATTCTACTGAAAGTTATTATGAGATAGGGAAGTGTGGTTATATAAATTTTCATCTTATGAAGTTTCCCCTCTTTATGTTGAATGTTTTAATGTTGCACCTGCTTTGCCTTCCTATGCTTAATGCTTTATGCTCCAATGATTTATTTTCTTACAAGATGCCTATGCATAGGAAGAGAGTTAGACTTAAATGTGTTTGATATTTGCTTCATGATGCTCTCTTTTGCGTTACAACTCTTATTCTTATGAGAGCATCATTAAAATTATCATGCCTAGCTAAAAGGCTTAAAAGAAAAGCGCTTGTTCGGAGGCAACCCATGTTTTCTTTTCTTTCAGTTTGTTTTTTCTTTTTCTTGAGTCATTAAGTTGTTGCCTCTGTAGCAATTTCATTTTATCTTTTTCTTTTGGTTTTTTGTGCCAAGTTTATCCTCTAATGCATTGAAAGTGCGAGGTGTTGTTTTGCTGTCCAGAAACAAAATTTTGTCCTTCACTGTTCGAAAATCTATAAATCCTCTGAATTTTATATTTTTCTGAAATTTTTATACAGCAAGCCTCATACTTTTATCGATCTTTCGTTAGTTTTACTTTTCTGATTTGAGCTACAGAAGTGCCTCGAACAATTCGATCTTTACAGACTGTTCAGTTTTTGACAGATTCTGCTTTTATTTTGTATTCGTCTCTTTACTATCGTCAAATGTGATACTCTTGAGGAGGAGTGCCACATTGAGGCTTAGTAAACAGTAGCTAATGCCCAATAAAGTTGTTTGCAATTTGTCTTGAGTTTAACACATGTGCATTTTAATTTATGAGCACTAACTCTCTAATCAGTTTATGAGAAGTTTTGTGTGAAGGGAGTTTTTAAGTTCCAAAGGAGAGGACAATGAAGAAATTGAAGATGGATCAGAGCTCAAGCTTGGGGATTCCCCCATGGTACCCCCTCTGAATATCAAGAACCATCAAGCATCTAAGCTTGGGGATGCCCAAGGCATCCCCTCTTCTTCATCGACTATCATGAGGTCGTCTTCGTTGAACTAAGTTTTTATCACTTCACATATTATGTGCTATGCTTGGAGCATCTTTTTACTTTCAGTTTTGTTTTGTTTGTTTGCTGGTCATATGCTTGTTGGATCCTTACTTTGTTTATGTGGGAGAGAGACACGCTCCGCTTTTTCATTTGAATACTCCTTTGCTTCGCTTATATCTTGTTGAGTATTCTTAGCTACTGTTTGTTTGCTAGTAAGCTCTCGCTTTTAGCTTTTATCTTGTTTAGAGCTGCTAGTTGTTGATGTTAAACTCTCTTGTTCTTCACTTATATTTGTTAGAGAGTTGCTATGGTTGCTTGTTTAATTTGTTAGAGCGATAAAATGCTATCCATGTGATATTGGGATGAAATGAAATCCTGGATAGTCTTGTAGATCATAGTGTGGATACTTGATGCTTCTCATTTGTTTTGAGATATTAGGATGAATGCTTAAACTTGCTGGTTATTTGAGTGGAATTGATTAGTTAAGAAATACTGTTAAAAACTTGAAACTATGTGGTGTTTCGTAGTTGTTAATTCTTTAAGCTAATATTTTCATCAAAAGAATTGTTTGGTCAACATTGGAGACGGTGTGGAGCTTTTATGGTTATGATTGATAAATGTCTTATGCTACCCTGTTACCGGTTAATTTTAGATGTTTGCTTCAAATACCTTCTTTGCTAAGCCCGAAAATTCGTACTGAGTGTATGGTTCACTCGTGCATCCAAATCCCAAAGCCAAACTATCTTGCCAGCTGAGTCCACCATATCTACCTATGCATGGAATTTCCTGCCATTCCAAGTAAATTTGTCATATGCTATCTTTAAAAATTCAAAATACTCCTTTTTGTGTCTCTTTTTTTAAGCTCATGAGAGAGCAGTAGAGAGCTAGATACTTGTGACGAGCAAGGTCATTTCCCGCCCTTTCACCCGGTGTCGATGGATTATGTCTTCACTTGAATCAACCCGAGAGCAGCTTAAGCAAAATATAAATATAACTCACCATTCTCCTCCGCGCAATGCAAATCTGAGAAATCAGCTCAAACATTGGACAGTGGTGAAACCAACGAGAAAGAAGAGCGTACTCGCTCCTCTAAAAACCAGCTGCTCTCACAAGTCTAAAAGCCTTGCTTGTTATGGGGGACTAGATAGCTTCTCTGTTGTGAAGTCGTTGACGAAAGCATGCATGTCTGAAAATTGTTTTACTTCTGTCTCATAAAAATAAAAAGCTCTAGCACATGACTAATCCCTGCTTCCCTCTGCGAAGTGCCTTTCTTTTACTTTTAATGTTGAGTCAGTTTTCCTCTTCCTTCTATCTCCACCAATGCAAACATCTAGCATTGACCCTGGGTATCATTGATCATATTGCATTGTCAGATTAAGCATGAATCTTTATATTGACTTTACCATTGGAAGTTGAAGCTTTTTGATAAACCTTGGGTTACTCAGTTAAGGGAAAATTGCCGCTGTCCTACAAACCTCTGCGCTTGGAGGCCCAACAAGTCTACAATAATAGAAGCGTGTAGTAGACATCAGGCGGCGTTACAGACCAAGAGGTCGCCGGAGAGGACACTGGCGATGAGCTACGGCGGCGGGTACGCACGACCGACGGAGCTACGGAGAAAAATACGACGGAAGGGAAAGGAGAGGAGGTCCGGAGGAAGCATACCCTCACCCTAGAAGCGTGCGTGCTCGCAGAGGGGACGGGGGAGGCCGGAATCGACGGCGAGGAGCTCGGCGGAGCTTCACCGGCCGCGGGGAAGAAGAGGACGGCGAGCTCGATTCGCGACGTCCCGAGGCGATTCCGTCAGCGTGGAGGAAACTGGCGGCGCGGCGGAGCTAACGGCGGTCGTGGCTCGAGCTGGGGCGGCTGGAGGTGACGGCGGCGTGCTCGGCAGCCACGACGACAGCGGCGAGCGGCAAGGGCCCGACCTAGGGTTAGGGTTCAGAGGCACGAGTGGGGAAAAATGGGTAGGGGGAGAGAGAGAGGGAGCAGGTGAGCGTCGTGGGGGCTCTTTTTCTCCAAGGGAGTAGGTAGCTCGTGCGGGGCGAGGCAGGGCGGCATGGCGGCACAGTGCCGCCACTGTCGCTACGGGGACGATGCCGCATCGGTACTTTCGGTTAATTGACCGGTAGTACCGGCAAACCATAGAAACCAGAAGGTTTCTATTTTAGCTGGCATTTAGCTAGCTCCAAAAATCCCAGGAAATTCAGGGATGCTCCCAACAAGATAAGGGAGCTCCACATATCTTTCTTTTGGATTTTTGAACAACCTAACATGGTTTCAAAGGTGGAGTTGATTTGAACCACATTTGAAGTTTTGAAAACTATAAACAATTTGGAGGCCATGCCATTTGGTTCTTAGGCATTGTTTGAACTTAGGGAACTTTTTGGACAAATATGTTCACTTATCATGACATGGTTTGTACCATTGCTTCCATTTCATGGGTTGGAGGTTTGGGAAGGTTTGGCTTCCCTTTGTTAAATTTTCCCAAATGTTGTTTGTCGACTTTAGCAAATTAAACATATGCCATGATGCAAACATGAGATACAAAAAGTGGAAAAATTATTCATATTTTTCCAGGTTCCAAACTGGGGCTGTTACAGGAATCGACACCGGAGGCATCTACACCACCATGCCTGCCTCCGGAGTGATGCGTGAGTAGTCCACCACGGGACTACGGATCCATAGCAGTAGCTAGATGGTTGTCTCTCCTCCTTGTACTCCATTGTTTAGATCTTGTGAGCTGCCTATCATGATCAAGATCATATTATCTGTAACCGCTACATGATTGTGTTTGCATGGATCCGATGAATTGTGGAAGTCATTTCTTTTGTTCATCTATATGTTGTGTTTTATCTATGATCTTGCATGCTCTCCGATGCTAGTGGATGCTTTGGCCAAGTAATTATTAGTGTTGTATGAAGGAGTATTTATGCTAGATAATGGGTTCATGCCTCTCTTGTCCGAGCTCGGGCTGACAGAAACGATTAAGACGAGAGATGTGCTGTTGCCACTAGGGAGAAAACAGCGGTGTGATTTCCTTGTGTTGTTTACATCGCTTACATTATGCACTTTGCTTATTGATAGGGGGATACTTTCCAGGTAGGCCCATGGAGCCGGAAAGTGGACCCGCCAGAACCCAGGACGCCCAAGTCGGGTTACACTTCAAGTAACATGGGCTGGACAAGGAACAAGCCGGCCAGCCCGTTACGAGTCAGCAGAAGGGAAAGGACCCGGCGGAGACCGGAGTCCCAATACAACCCGGAGTACCAACTTGGAAGGGGAAGACCTAGAGTAGAACTTCGTATTCAAGTGTAACTCGGCATAAGTTGTAAGTCCAGGGACCCGACCACCTTTATAAGGAGGGCCCTGGACCTTAGATTGATGAGCTCTCAAGAAACACCAAACCCGTAGTCGCCGACTCCCGAGTTAGAGGAGTTGGAACCTTGTAATCGAGATCAGATCCATAGCAATAAAGAACAAGCAGGAAGTAGGTCTTTACCTCTAAATAGAGGGGCCGAACCTGGGTAAACTCCTTGTCCCCTCGTCGAGATTAACCACTCATGTGTCCTACTCACCAATGGCCCCACAACTTAGCTTCCCAGAGGAAGTACTTGCCGTGACAACCCCACGATAGTTGGCGCCCATCGTGGGGCCGGTGGTGAAAGGAGTCGAGATCATGGGAGAAGCTCGCTGAGGTTTGGAGAAACTCGCCATCGGCAGGGTCTACACCAACCAGTATGGCGAGACCGAGATCGACGACTACGGGTGGAGCCCGGAGATAGATGAAGTTGAGGAAGGCTACCAGCTCATCTTCGGCAAGATCAACGTGTTCGTTGGCATGGTCAGCACCAGAGGTAACTATGCTAACGAGTTGGAATCTGTTTCAGAAGCAACATCTATCGTCGAGTCCGATGGAGAGGAGTCTGTCGGCACATCACAAGTCGGCATAGTCACCGAAGAAAAGGAGCCGGAGGTGCTACCGAAGTCGGGTTCAGAGCCTGATTACGATGCAAATTCAGAGTCAATCCTACCATTGTTCGAAGATCGACTCGGCTATGGAATAGACGAGGAATACGTGCAATCACCAACACGCCCACGTCATGTTGGAGTGTACATGTCCGGACCAGAAAATGGTGGAGAACGTGGTGGAGGAAGTCAATTCGACCCAAACTTGCTAACAAAGGAAATTACGGCAGACAATGCGGCGGCTCGTGCAGAGGAGTTGATCGCAGCTCGTGAAGCAATAGAGAAGCAGTTAGCAGATGTTGCAGAAGCAAATCGCAGATTGGTGACGGACCAAGCCCTCATGCAAGCAGAATAAGCACGCATACAAGCTGAACAAGCCCGCATACAGTCAGAGCATGAGCGTGTAGAAGCTCAAGCAGCAGCAGTGCGCAATCGCCATCAAGAGCTCACATCAATTCAGCATCAGAGGATTCGGAGCCGACTGCATGAAGGAGTTCACATAAATCCAAAACCAACTTTTTAGACGCCAACAGGTGCAGGCGCAGGAGCCGGAGGATCAGCACCCGGAGCTGGAGCACCACCACCACCACCGCCAGGAGGAAACGGAGGAGTCGGAGCAGGAGCTGGAGCCAATGCACCACCCCCACCACCTGGAGGAGGAGTCGGCAGTATGGGTCCACCACTGCAGAGGTTTCATACACCCGCAGGGCATTACTCAAACCCAATGGATAATGTACACGCAACAACCATGGTGCTAGAGAGAATTCCACTCAATGAGAATCCAACAGGACAGGAAGCACGACTCGCCATAGACATGTTGAAAACAGCATTGCAGCAGCAAGCTCTTTACCCTAATTTCCCAGATGCAAGCCGGCTTCATTCAACTCCATACAACTCCAGAACAAGGAGTCGGCATGACGAGTCTCATCCGGCCGGGTCGTCGAGCGCAAGACGTGGCGAACTGGCATGTAATCAACCACACGTACCCACTGCTTCGGAAGCTCAAAGACGAGTTGATGAAGCAAGGAACAGGAGAGCTGCCGCGACCAGAGCCACAGAAGCCACAGGAGTAGGTGGGCCAGCGCCAGCAACAGCAGCACCAGGAGTCCAGTCGACTCATGCAATCATAGAAGTAAACTCGCCTGGAAGTTCACCTTCCTTGACGGGTCCAGAATGTTTATCAGAAGCAATCAGAGCTGAGCCCTTCCCAAGGAGCTTTAAGGAGCCGAGCAAGGTTGGTAATTATGAGCCCAATATGGATCCGACTTCCTGGCTCAGCAGTTATGCGATGGCAATGAGTATTCGCAATGCAACTGGAAATTTGTATGCAAAGTTTATGTACCTTATGATGGATGGAGCAGCTCAAGCTTGGATGAGAAACTTACCACCTAGGTCAATCAACTCGTGGGAGCAATTGAAAATCACTTTCATTCAAAACTTTCAGGGCACCTGAAAAAATTAGGTACCATTGAGGACTTAGAGAGATGTGTTCAGAAGAAAGGAGAATCTGCAAGGCATTGGATGAAGCGAGTCTCCGAGATCATCAATTCTTCACAAGGACTCCCACCAATCTCTGTGTTGATTGCCCTAGAAAGGAACAACACTTTTAATCCCCTATGTTGGAGACTAGGGCGTATGAAGGACAGTTTGAACCAAGGCATACCAATTACCATTGGAGAAATCATGGCAGGAGCTAACAAAGACACAGCCACGGATAAAACCAAGGACCAAGAAGAAGTCGGAAACGGCGAAGGTGGTAGTGGCCAGAATCAACATCAGAACCAAAATCATGGAGGGGCTAAGCGGCCGTATGACAGCTCCGACTTAGTAGCTAACACCAGTTCGGGGAACAGACGCAGGGACAACAACTCACAAGGTTACCAGGCACGCAGACCGACTCCTCAAGAAATCTTGCAGAGTCCGTGTCCTCGCCATGCCAGGAACGGCAGATGCGGGCATACCCTAGAGCAATGTGTCGATCTACAGCAGTGGAAAAACAACCCGACAAATCGTGGCAACAATGGAGGTAGAAATGATGGATATAGAAGTAATAATGGAGGACCTGGCAATTATGGTGGAGGAGCCGGAAATAACCCAGGACCCAGCAATGGTGGAGGAAACCAGCAAGGGAACCAGGGCGGCTTTCAGCAGAACCCTAAGCAGCTTCATGATAATCAGGGGCAGTATTACATAACAACTCAGCCACATCATCCGAGTCAAGGGAGCTATCATGTCTTCACCACCAGCACCTCCAAGCGAGTAAGGAAGTTGAACGTTCGCGCAGTCAATGTCATGGAACCCGTAGTTCCACAATGGCTAAGATGGTTAGAATAGCCTATCACTTGGAGTCGGGCAGATCACCCTCCAAGAGTCGATGACCCGGGGCAGCTAGCCTTGGTGGTAGCACCACAACTCGGAGGATACACGCTTAACAAGGTACTCATGGATGGTGGTAGCAGCATCAACATATTGTACTACGATACTTTCAAGAGGATGAAGTTGCAAGACAGGCAGCTCATACCGACAGAGACAGTTTTTCATGGGATAGTACCAGGGAAGTCGGCAAAACCCATTGGTAAGATTTACCTGGAAGTTGCTTTCGACACTTTTGAGAATTATAGATCAGAGATCTTGCCCTTTGAGGTTGTGGATCTCCACCGTCCATATCACGCTCTCTTTGGACGTCCTGCATATTTCAAGTTCATGGCAAGGCCATGTTATGTATATCTGAAGTTGAAGATGCTGGGACCAAAAGGAATCATCACAGTCAATGGTAGTAGGCAGATGGCATTGGAATGCGAACAAGGAGATGTAGCTATGGCAGAAATAGCTTGTGCCCAAGAGGAGCTCAGGTTTCATAGGGCCCATGTGGACCCGGAAGATAATACAGTACTCAAGAAACCGGCAACAGAAGAGAAGATGAAATTCAAGTCGGCTCAAGATACAAAGCAAGTTGATTTCACCCCGGGTGACTCCTCCAAGCAGTTCACTATCGAGGCACACCTATCTGACAAATAGGAAAGCGCGCTCGTCGAGTTCATCCGTGAGAACCGGGACGTCTTTGCATGGAAGCCATCTGACATGCCAGGTGTCCCGAGAGAAATCGCCGAGCACATCTTACATGTTAACCCTAACGCAAGACCAGTAAAACAAGGACTTTGCAAGTTTCATGACGACAGAAGAAAAGCTATATGAGAAGAAGTGGCCCGACTCCTTGCGGCCAACTTCATCAAAGAGGTATTCCATCCAGAGTGGGTGGCCAATCCAGTATTAGTACCAAAGAAAATAGGAGAGTTGCGTATGTGCATTGACTTCACAGGTTTGAACAAAGCATGTCCTAAGGATATTTTGCCTTACCACGCATCGACCAGATCATTGAATCCACAGCAGGTTCCGAGTTACTTTGTTTCCTGGATGCTTATTCAGGCTACCATCAGATCAGGCTCAATGAGGAGGACGAGTTGAAAACCTCCTTCATAACACCCTTTGGAGCTTATTGTTACAAAACAATGCCTTTTGGACTCAAGAATGCAGGAGCGACATACCAGAGATGTATTCAGAACTGTTTTCAAGAACAAATTGGAAGGAACGTTCATGCATATGTGGACGATGTGGTCATCAAGTCACAGAAAGCTGACTCCTTGATCGATGACCTAACAGAGACATTCAACAATCTGCGCAAGTACAAGATGAAGTTGAATCCAGGAAAGTGTGTATTTGGAGTTCCAGCAGGCAAACTACTTGGCTTCATCGTCTCAGAGAGAGGGATTGAGGCAAACCCAGAAAAAATCAAGGCTATACACAACCTGCAAAAGCCGACTTGTTTGAAGGATGTCCAGAAACTCACAGGCTGTGTTGCAGCTTTAAGCAGATTCATATCACGACTCGGAGAGAAGGCGGGTCCTCTCTACCGACTCCTGAAGAAGTCAGACAAATTCCTATGGGACAAAGAAGCTGACGATGCTTTTGAGGAGTTGAAGAAAACTTTGTCAACAGCACCAGTCCTGGCAGCTCCTACAGATAAGGAGCCCATGTTGCTATATGTAGCTGCCAACGAGAGGGTTGTCAGCACAGTGGTAGTTGTTGAACGCAAGGAGGAAGGAAAGGAGTATCCAGTGCAGTGCCCTGTTTATTATATTAGTGAGGTACTCACTGATTCCAAGCAATGGTACCCACAGTGGCAGAAGATGGTATATGGAGTCTTTTTAGCAAGTCGGAAACTCAAGCATTACTTTCAAGAGCACTCTATCAAGGTGGTGAGTTCAGCACCACTAGCAGACATCATCCGCAACTGAGACGCCACGGGACGAGTCGCCAAGTGGGCAATTGAATTGGGTCCTTACCACATCATATATGAGCCACGCACAGCTATCAAGTCATAAGCCTTGGCAGATTTTGTCAATGACTGGACCGACTTCACATCTTCACCAAACACGCCTTGCACTAAGTATTGGACGATGCACTTCGACGGGTCCAGACAACTCGAGGGATCAGGAGCCGACGTCGTTCTGACTTCGCCTAAGGGAGATAAGTTGGCCTATGTCCTTCAATTGCACTTTGACTGCACAAACAACATGGTAGAATATGAGGCACTGCTACATGGACTCCGTTTGGCCAAGGGGATGAACGTCAAGCATATCAGGTGCCTTGGAGACTCGGATCTCGTGGCTCAACAAGTGTCAGGAACTTGGGATTCAAAGGAAGCAAATATGGCGGCTTACAGAAGGGCAGTCGACCAGATCGCCGGGTTCTTTTATGGTTACCAAGTGGAACATATTGATCGCCAAAAAAACAAGGCGGCAGATGCATTATCAAGGTTGGGATCTAGAAGAGAGAAAGTACCACCAAATGTCTTCCTGGATGAACTCCATCATCCGTCAGTCAAGTTGCCTTCAGAAGAGGAACTCGCCTTTCTGGACCCGGAGTCAGCATTGGTAGCAGCAACTCGGGCAATCCCAGCTTGGATGGAGCCATATCTTGCTTATCTCCTACGTGGGGAACTCCCAGCGGATGAAGTCAAGAAAAGACAACTCGTCAGGCGATGCAAGTCATATACAGTAATCAATGGAGAGTTGTTCAAGAGAAGCACCACAGGAGTCTACCAATGGTGTGTATCCCCAGAGGAAGGCAGGCAAATCCTGCAAGAGATTCATGCAGGAGATTGTGGCCACCATGCATCAACAAGGTCCCTAGTATCCAAAGCTTTCAGGCATGGTTTCTTCTGGTTGACAGCACACTTGGATGCAGAAAAGATAGTTCGAGTCTGTGATGGTTGTCAGAGGTACGCCAGGCAAGATCATGTGCCAGCCCAGGAGATCAGAACTATACCAATAACTTGGCCGTTTGCAATGTGGGGGCTTGACATGGTGGGTCCTTTCTCAAAGTCACCTTGCCATAAAACTCACCTCCTAGTTGCAGTTGACAAATTCACCAAATGGGTGGAAGTCGAACCCGTCAGCCGAGTCGATGCAGCATCTGCCGTCAGGTTCATCAAAAAGATAGCTACACGATTTGGATATCCACATAGCATCATCACAGACAATGGAACAAATTTGTCAGTTGGAGAGATGACTAAGTTTTGTGGAGAAAACAACATCCGACTTGATCTAGCCTCGGTGGCACACCCACAGTCCAATGGACAAGCTGAGCGTGCAAATAAGGAATTGCTCAAAGGGATCAAGCCAAGATTGAGAGTTCCCCTGTTACGAGCCGCCGGGTCCTGGGTGGAGGAATTACCAGCAGTACTCTGGAGCATAAGGACGACTCCTAACAGATCCACTGGCTTCACGCCATTCTTCATGGTCTGTGGAGTAGAAGCAGACCTGCCCAGTGATTTACATCACGACTCGCCATGAATCGCCAATTACATCGTGATAGAGAACGAGCTTGCTTGCCAGAACTCGGTGGATGCACTTGAAGAGGCAAGGGAGTTAGCCCTTGAGAGATCTGCAGTGTATCAGCAGGATTTGCGGCGATATCACGCAAGCAGAATCAGAACTCGGACTTTCCAGGAAGGAGACTTAGTGCTTCGCCTAGTCCAAAATAAGGAAGGGATGCACAAGTTATCTCCTCCATGGGAAGGACCGTTTGTCATCAGCAAAAACCTGCACAATGGGTCGTATTATCTAATAGATGTACGAGAGCCGGCAATTGAAAGCAAAGGAGCTGATACAGCTCATACACTAGACCCATATTCAGAGGCAAAGATGCCCTGGAACATAGCCCAGCCGCGTCCATACTACAGTTAATCCTTGTAAGCAATATATGCAAGCTGACAATGAGCCAAGTGAGCTCCTCATACATTGTATCATGATTATTATGATCAAAGAAAATAAAGCCGACTGCATTTGAAATTGAAATCGTTTGTCGAAAGTCGAAACACTTAGTATGTGTGCTTTATTACATTTTGATCTTGAGGTTCTTGGGGCTTGTTTTTAAGAAAAAAATTCAAGCTTCAGACTCTTGAACCCGGCTCAGAAGCCGACTCTTTCCTGATTTTTAGCTGGTAAGTTAGATGCAACTTGCAAATTTTGACTAAATACTACATGCATAACTCGTCCTGAACTCCTATGAAGCCTAAAAAGGACTTAGGAGAAGTTGGGCTTGTTAGAGCGAAACTGTTAGGAAAAGTCACGCGAGGCCTACTTATTCATCATCGTAAATGTCAGATGGGTTGTAAGAACCAAAATAATTTATGCAAAGTAGGCAATAAAATAGGCCTATCACATAAAAGCAAGACATTCAAGGGCATGTCACCTCAAATATAAAGTTTTTACATCTCAAAAGCCGAACAACACGGCATCAGATAAAGACAATGTCTAAAAATCATCCAAAGGATGAGCCTCTTGCGCAGGAGCAGAACTTGAAGTTGGAGCATTAGCTGCAGCACCTTGAGAAGAGCTGCCAGGCGCAGAAGGGTCCTTTACAACAGGGTGGCTCCTTCATCTGGATTTTGGGAGTCGACAGCGCCCTCTGGTCGGGCTCAAGCAGGAGCAGGTGCTGCAGGTGTTCTTAGCGTGGGCCCTGTTGAAGTAGATGCGCCAACACCCAACTGAGAAGGACGGCCGAACTCCACAACCGGAGGAGTCGCCATGACAATCTTTTGGTTGTTGGAGTCGTACCGATGAGTCCATATTTCTGAGTCCATATTCTCCATGATCTGGCAGACAAACGGCCTGAGAGATTTCTGCAGAGGTTCAAGGTCTTCTTTGGTAAATGGGGAGCCGTCTTCATGTTGTTCGGGCTTGCCCAGGGTTAGCAGTGCAGGATCCATAGTTGTTGGATAGTACGACCGCACCAAGGTCAGGACTCGAACAGCAGCACGTCTGAAAGACGACTCCTTCCAGGCCTTCACATAAGCAGGAGCTCGAGACAACTCTCTAACTAGCCGCTCAGGAGCTGAAGGACACTTCTTCTGAGGAGTTAGATAGGTCACAATGGCTTTTGCACCCTCCTGCAAGCCATGGCAGTAATCCAACAACTCATTCATTTGTGGGCCGACTCCTAATTTCATCTTTTGAGAAGTTGAACCTGGATGGAGGGCAACAGATCAGTATAGTAAAGCAAAAAGGATTTTACAGTTATAGTGCAACATGGAGAATCAAGAGGGTTACCAAAGATGCATTGGGTCATCACTCGGATGCCAGCGCGGCAACGGTCAAGGCCAGTATTGAGGTCCTTAATGGCTTTCTCAGCAATTTTCTTGTTGTGAGCAGCCGTTTTCCTTTCATCCTCTAGCTCGGCACAGACTTTTTTCAAGTCATTCTCAAGCTGGAGAGCATGATTCCTTTCAAATTCAGTAGATTTGGCAGAAGCAGTTGCCTTTTCCTCAAGTTCTTTTATGTCTCTCTGCATGCGAGAGACAGTGACCTGTAACAACAACAACACAAGGAGTCATATGTTAGAGGTAGCTCCAAGTCGTCAAAGAGGCACAACTTGGTGCTTGGGGGCTACAGGGAGTTCTTTTTCCTAAAGGAATGCAAGATAGATTTACCAAATTAAAGGTTTTTTCAGTGAAAGCAGAGGAAATTGATCTACGAGTCCGAAGATGTTGTGAACAAACAACTCGGAACTTGGGGGCTACAGTGGTTCAAAGTTCAATTTTACATGGTGTGCACAGTGCAGATGGTAGCTCCGAGTTGTCGCAGGCTAACAACCCGGCGCTTGGGGGCTACTCACGGATCAAGAATTTTAAAGGCATATGAGAAATTTTCAAAGTTTTCAGCTCTGAGTTGTTGTAGGCTAAAAACAACTCGGTGCTTGGGGGCTACTGGCATGGTAAGAGATAATAATTTGTACAGGAAAAAGTGAAGGACTTACAGTATGGATCATCTTCAAAGCCATCAAGCTGGCCAGCTCCTCGCCCTTCACCCTGGTGGCCTCTTCGTTCCACTTGAAGGCCTCATCCCATACGTCCATGAAGGACTTGTTTTCCCAATACGGAGTCGGCCATAGTCAATAGCAAGTTCGGAGGCAGGGCATGCAGGTCCCTTTTGGGATTCGGGGAGAGGTACCTGGGAAGTACTCGTCATGGCATGCTCAGATTGGGCCGCGGGTTGTGGAAGGAGAAGACTGGGCCCGAGTTGTTAACTTGGCTTCAGGAACCAGTGGTGGCATAATAGCCATAGTAACCCCAGTGGAGGCAGCCACTGAAGGAGTCGTCTTCATGCTAGTAGAGGTAGAGGGTGGAGTCTCAGCTTGGCATGCTGAGGTGGCATCAGTTGTAGCAGAAAGTTTTGCAACCTTAGTCGAAGGCCAAGCCCTAAAAGAAGAACTAGAAAAGTCAGAATCACAGAAAGATGCATGCAAAGGAAATACATGATGGGGTCGCAGCATAGAAAACAAAAATTTTCCTACGCAACAAGCGGAATAAACCCCAAGGATCTAGATCTACTAGATGGTGGTAGCGAAGATGAGATCCAATCTCTTACCCTTGAAGATCAACAAACGCGTTTTGTCGGTGCAGGGGTTGGCTAGTCGATCCCCGCAACTAGACTCATCTAGTCGCGAGGAGATGTATTTCCTCGAAGTCCAATTCGATGAAGTGCCACGACGGGCAGCACCTCCGCGGTATCCACACGTACGGCTCGATGTAGATCTCCTCCTTCTTGATCCCGCAAGCAAGGTGGAGATGGCTAGATGGATCTCGGCAGCACGACGGTTGTGGTGGCGTTGATGGTGTAGTCTCCACGAGCAGGGCTTCGCCAAGCCAAGCAAGAGGAGAGGGAGAGGAGGACATGGTGCAGCAGCCCTACGGCTAGGGGTGGTGCAGCAACCTTGGTGGAGGAGATGGCGGCAGACCTACGGGAGGGGTGGCGCCAAGAAGAGGTGGAGTGCGGCAGCCCTCCGGGGAGAGAGGTGGCGCACGGCGGCTAGGGTTTAGGGTGGGGTGCGGCTAGGGCAGCCTTGGCTTAGGTGTGCCGCACCCCCACCCCTCCTTTTATAGGTGGAGGCAAGGGGAGGGGCGTGCTAGGGTTTGGGGAGGGCTGGCCGGCCCCCCCTTTCCTTGGCCCCCAAGTTGGGGCGCCTCCCCTTGGGCCCCTTTGGCCCGCATGGGCCCCTTTGGGGCAGGTGGTGCGGCTGGCCCATGAGGCCACTGCACCACCCCATAATTCCATGTGGGCCCCAAACACCTGTGGGCCCCACTTCTAGACTCCTCTATAACCTTCTAGAATATTCCGGTACTCTGCCGGAAAATTCCCGGAACTTTTCCGATACCTCCGGAAACCACTTTCCTTATATGAATCTTATTCTCCGGACCATTCCGGAACTCCTCGTGATGTCCGGGATCCTATCCGAGACTCCGAATCAATATTCATTCATACCATCAATTATCTCATCGCTAACCCTAGCTACATCGGAGCGTTAAGTGTGTGACCCTACGGGTTCGAGAACATGCAGACATGATCATATCAATAATCAACAGCGGGACCGGGATGCCCATATTGACTCCTACATATTCAACGAAGTTCTTTATCGATTGAACCACGATGCCGGAGATTCTTAATCTCGTATACGATTCCCTTTGTCTCACCGATATTTAATTTGCCCGAGATTCGATCGTCGATATCCCCATATCTAGTTTCATCTCGTTACCTGGCAAATTCTCTTTACTCGTCCATAATATAGGATCTCCGTGATTAACACTTAATCACATGGTTGCAACCTTTCTGATGCTATATTACCGAGAGGGCCCAGAGATATCTTTTCCGTCACAAGGAAGGACAAATCCCAGTCTTGATTCATGTCACCCAACAAATACCATCGGAGATACCTGAAAGCCACCTTTATAATCACCCAGTTACGAAGTGACGTTTGATGTCCACAAAGTATTCCTCCGGTAAACGGGAGTGACATAATCTCATGGTCTAAGGAAACTATACTTGGCATACAAAAAGTGTTGGCAATAAAACTGTTGTGACACGATCAATTGCAACTCTTTATTATTTGGGTCTTGTCCATCATATCATTACTCCTAATGATATGACTCCATTATCAAGTGACTATAACAAGTCCATGGTTAGGAAACTCTAACCATCTCTTGACTAACGAACTAGTCCAGTAGAGGCTTACTAGGGACACCTGGTGTTTATATTCCACACATGTATTATGTTTCCATTTAATACAATTATAGCATGGAGAATAAACTATTATCATAAACATGAATATGCTAATAAACCATTTTATTATTGCCTCTAGGGCATATTCCCAACAGTCTCCCACTTGCACTAGAGTCAATAATCTAGTTTACATTTTCTCGATCCAACACTCATGGTGTCTAACACTCATGGAGTCTCTGTGCTGATCATGTTTGCTCGTGGAAGAGGTTCTGCCCGTGTTCTGTACTATACAGTTCTTTATGTTCTTTGCAAAACGTTAATGTCACCTAATTTGACATTACTTTATCATCTCATGATAAACCTATTATCATCACATGATAATTCACATCATCACATGATGAGTATAATATATTTGGTTAGAGAGTGAGATTTCCGTTTCCCATTATGCCTACATGACATATGATCAGTCAAGAGAACTTTCACATAGCATGTGCACCTGGAACTCACTCAGTCTTGAAACAAAATTTCTCAAACCATAATATTATATCTTTTAATCCTTGAATTAATCATATACTCCTATATGTTGTAGACTCACAAATCGACAGTGCAATCATGTCACTTCGATATTTTTGATCATGCTTTCGCTACGCTTCTGCTATTATGAGATTTCCAATCTAGTTTGGTTTTATGACTTCAACCAAGTCTACCAATCTCTAGATTCTATTATCTCAACTCCATGAAAAATGACTCCTCACTTAACATGTTCTTCTAACCAAGAACTTGGGTCACATATCGTCAAATACAACACATGGTTCTTATATGTTTAGTCCTATGAACGATTCACAGCGAATTCTAAAATATCCTCCAACCATCATTTTGTACTGAGTTATCAACTCAATGTTTCACCTATTTCTCACAAGCAAAAATGAACCTTTCTTCACTTGTTCATTTTGAACTCCTTCAAAATCTTACTTAGGTAAAACATCCTGACATAATGTTATCAAACATATCTATCCTCCATAGATACATCCATCTCCATGGATATTTGACGTTTCAAACTAACTTCATAAGTTATACGTTGGTTCCTGACTTATTTACAACATTTATGAAATCTCCATTTCACACAAACAAGATGTTGTAAACTCCCACTCAAATATACACCATACACATATTAAATTGTGAAACCACTTTGGCTCCCACTCAAAAATATGTTATCATTATATTTGACCATGATTTAACTAGCTCCCACTCAAACATATGTCACCACATATTTTGATCTTGGAAAATAGTTTCTGCTCTAACTTAATATATGTCACCACATATTTAATTAGATCACACTCATGTAATTTTCTCGATATTTTGGACACCTCCAAAATTCTTAATTAACTTTTAAATCGAGAACTCATATACGAACACTAGTACTCTACTAGCCTTAAGTTTTATTTATTCCTTAAAACCCTTTTGAAGAATAAATATGTGAAACAACGCTTTCACAAAATCAAGCAACAATTACTTTGTGATTTAAACTTAACATCGAATGACTCTTAGTCACTTTCGTATTTAAGGTTTCTATTTCTTCTTTGTAGTTTTGTAGGTATGTCTTGTTTCTCAAACATGACAAGTAAATCATGAATATTATTTTGTAACCTGACAAAATTTTATATTCTTGAATCCTACTTTTCTTTAGACAAGCTAAACCGAAATTCAATGATCACCATCATCAATTCCTTTATGTGTCAAGTTTAACCAACATAGCACTTTACATATGTGCCACTTGATACATAAACAAGCAAGGTTTTAGCTTTTCCATTCCATCAATTCTTTTATCAATGAAACCTTTTCACGATAAATCCACTAAAACATTTAACACAATCAACAATTGATTTGTCACTTTTAGTCTCTCATTGTGGAATCTCTATTCATAGTCACATATGGATATACTACAAACTTTATTTGCAATAGTTTCTAATTATCTCATAATTAATGAAACCACTGGTTCACATAACTCATATGCGAAATGCAAATCATTAAATAGATCCTTATTTCTAAACAGAGTGTTTATCAAATAAATCTAAATGCTATTATCAAACCCCCGAAATAAAACCCTTCTTTGAGACCACACAATATCAAATAGTGTGTGATTACAATATCTTAGGACATATCAAACGCCTTTGAAATATTCTAAACATTGTAATTTGTGATAACACTTCTCACAAGTCCGCATACTAACATATAACTCAAATATTTTGTCTCTTTTGATCAAATCATAAAGACTCAATTTTCTTGTTAACTTAATATCCTAAACTCCAGAATTTTATTTGATCTCATCAAATATCATAACTCGAATAAATACACCTATTTAATCATTTATGATGGAGCGCACAAAATAATGACATTTAACATTTGCTGAAAATACAACCAACACTTGTGTTTATCTTCGGCAACTCATGACACACTTCCAAAGGGTGGCATTTTTAGTCATACTCCTTCAACAAGGCGCATTGATAAAACATCAAAATGTTTATTCAATCTTTAGCACGACTAAAACAATTGTCATTATTAAGTTTTGGATATTTTAGTATGTCTTTTATTTTATAAATGTTCAACCAATTTATCGTCTAGATTATAATAAGAATAACACACTTATAATCGAAAACTTGTGATTTCCAAAAAGGATTACTCATGAAAATAGAACAACCATTGTCTTTAACATGAATAACCGTCTCACATAAGCAAGACACACTAATTAAAATCACACTTAATTCGATTACAACACTTATTCAAATCCTCTAATCCAAATGATAAATATAGAGACAGATCGTTGCCAGCATCAACTCCTTGATTGCCACTATTACACAACGTCTTCCCATATCCTTTATGCAAATCTCAAGCAGGAGGTTCTGTTTCATAAAACAGAATGAGTATCAAATACTTATCGGAACCGCCACAATTGCAATTTAGACTTAAACACTTATAACTTGTATATCAATATATACTTTCTGCATTGCCAAATTCTCTTGCTATGGGTTCCACTTTGACATGACGCAGCCGAGACACAAACTCACAGAAAGTGATCAAATCCCTTCCCATGACCTAGTCTCCGACACAATTCTTGAAGCTGGGGAGAAGCTAGCGTATCACCCCATCTATCGCGAAACCGTCATTCATCTCGTGGTTCCAAACAAGCACTAGACGATGATGTATCTCATGCATTATCCTCAGGTGTTGTTCCAAGCAAGTGTTCTCTTCCATCTTGAGTGAAAGAAAACCGTTCAGACATTCAAACCTTACAATTCTAACTTGTGCTGAAAAACTATTTTTCAGCTCATCAACACTCTCCATTGCAATCAAGTTCTTGAATTGTCTACTTAGGTCAGAATTCATGAAGGTGCACATCATCCACTTGACTTTCAAGTAGGTGGTTCAAAACCACTCCATGTACTCTTCATTGCTTGCAGAAATATTTGGGTTTACTTCTAATGGTTCATCTAACACGTAGAGCTGAGCATGGGTGTGTAGGACTTCTTTCAGGACGCATGTACTACTCAACAAAAAGACCCATCAAGACGCAGTTTTTTAGCAACGAACAGACTACCGTAGTCAACCATGATCTACAAGGATTTTTGCAAAGACATCTGGACTTTTGTTTATGATAATTTTAGTTCATCTTAATGAACTCCCACTAAACTCAACATCTCTCTGGTTGTTCAGTGACACACGATCCAAATCCACTACACCACAACCGATCATCACGTGAGATGATGTAGCTTCAATGGTGAACATCGCCATGTTGATCATATCATCCATATGACTCGTGTTTAGCCTTTCGGCTCTTGTGTTCCGAGGCCATGTCTGTACATGCTAGGCTCGTCAAGGAAACCGTAGTATTTTCGCATGTGTAAATCTGGCTTACACCCGTTGTATGTGAACGTTGAATCTATCACACCCAATCGTCACGTGGTGCTTCGAAACGAAGATCTTTGGCAACGGTGCATACTAGGGAGAACACATCTTGATATTAACACGAGAGATCACCTTATCATGCTACCGTCGCGATCACATCTAAGCATAACAATAAGGTGCACAAAAGGGATTAACATCACATGCAATTCATAATTGTGATATGATATGGCCTTTCTTCTTATGCTTTTTGATCTCCATCTTCAAAGCACCGGCAAGATCTCCATCTCCGGCATGATCTCCATCATCGTGGCGCCATCACCATGGTTGTCCACCAACTATTGCAACTACAACTAATGCTACTCTTAGCAATAAAGTAAAGCAATTACATGGTGATTCATCGACACGCAGGTCACATAAAATAAAAGACAACCATATGGCTCCTGCCAGTTGCCGTACTCGACGACATGCAAGTCGCGAAAGATTACAAACATGATCATTGCATACATTATCACAAATCACATATTGGCCATACCACATCACATGACCCCCTCTGCAAAAACAAGTTAGACGTCCTCTACTTTGTTTATGCAATTTTTACGTGGCTTGGGTCAACGAGATAGAACCGTTCTAATCTACGCAAAAACCACAACGGTGATATAGTAGTTGCTTATTTACTCATCCTTTTGAAAGGCCTTCCATTGAAAATTGCATCTTCACTAAAGCAAGAGAAACAGACACCCGCCAGCCACTTATGCAAAACAAGTTGCATGTCAGTCGTGGAACCGGTCTCTCGTGCTTGGACGAGTAAGGTTGGTCCGGGCCGCTTCATCTCACAATACCGCAAAGACGCAAAGTGCACGCGAGAAGGTAGCAACATAAAATATCAACGCCCACAACACTTGTGTTCTAATCGCACCAACATCTACGAATAGATCTAGGCTCTGATACCACTGATGGGGTCGCAGCATAGAAAACAAAAATTTTCCTACGCAACAAGCGGAATAAACCCCAAGGATCTAGATCTACTAGATGGAGGTAGCGAAGATGAGATCCAATCTCTTACCCTTGAAGATCAACAAACGCGTTTTGTCGGTGCAGGGGTTGGCTAGTCGATCCCCGCAACTAGACTCATCTAGTCGCGAGGAGATGTATTTCCTCGAAGTCCAATTCGATGAAGTGCCACGACGGGCAGCACCTCCGCGGTATCCACACGTACGGCTCGATGTAGATCTCCTCCTTCTTGATCCCGCAAGCAAGGTGGAGATGGCTAGATGGATCTCGGCACCACGACGGTTGTGGTGGCGTTGATGGTGTAGTCTCCACGAGCAGGGCTTCGCCAAGCCAAGCAAGAGGAGAGGGAGAGGAGGACATGGTGCAGCAGCCCTACGGCTAGGGGTGGTGCAGAAACCTTGGTGGAGGAGATGGCGGCAGCCCTACGGGAGGGGTGGCGCCAAGAAGAGGTGGAGTGCGGCAGCCCTCCGGGGAGAGAGGTGGCGCACGGCGGCTAGGGTTTAGGGTGGGGTGCGGCTAGGGCAGCCTTGGCTTAGGTGTGCCGCACCCCCACCCCTCCTTTTATAGGTGGAGGCAAGGGGAGGGGCGTGCTAGGGTTTGGGGAGGGCTGGCCGGCCCCCCCTTTCCTTGGCCCCCAAGTTGGGGCGCCTCCCCTTGGGCCCCTTTGGCCCGCATGGGCCCCTTTGGGGCAGGTGGTGCGGCTGGCCCATGAGGCCACTGCACCACCCCATAATTCCATGTGGGCCCCAAACACCTGTGGGCCCCACTTCTAGACTCCTCTATAACCTTCTAGAATATTCCGGTACTCTGCCGGAAAATTCCCGGAACTTTTCCGATACCTCCGGAAACCACTTTCCTTATATGAATCTTATTCTCCGGACCATTCCGGAACTCCTCGTGATGTCCGGGATCCTATCCGAGACTCCGAATCAATATTCATTCATACCATCAATTATCTCATCGCTAACCCTAGCTACATCGGAGCGTTAAGTGTGTGACCCTACGGGTTCGAGAACATGCAGACATGATCATATCAATAATCAACAGCGGGACCGGGATGCCCATATTGACTCCTACATATTCAACGAAGTTCTTTATCGATTAAACCACGATGCCGGAGATTCTTAATCTCGTATACGATTCCCTTTGTCTCACCGATATTTAATTTGCCCGAGATTCGATCGTCGATATCCCCATATCTAGTTTCATCTCGTTACCTGGCAAATTCTCTTTACTCGTCCATAATATAGGATCTCCATGATTAACACTTAATCACATGGTTGCAACCTTTCTGATGCTATATTACCGAGAGGGCCCAGAGATATCTTTTCCGTCACAAGGAAGGACAAATCCCAGTCTTGATTCATGTCACCCAACAAATACCATCGGAGATACCTGAAAGCCACCTTTATAATCACCCAGTTACGAAGTGACGTTTGATGTCCACAAAGTATTCCTCCGGTAAATGGGAGTGACATAATCTCATGGTCTAAGGAAACTATACTTGGCATACAAAAAGTGTTGGCAATAAAACTGTTGTGACACGATCAATTGCAACTCTTTATTATTTGGGTCTTGTCCATCATATCATTACTCCTAATGATATGACTCCATTATCAAGTGACTATAACAAGTCCATGGTTAGGAAACTCTAACCATCTCTTGACTAACGAACTAGTCCAGTAGAGGCTTACTAGGGACACCTGGTGTTTATATTCCACACATGTATTATGTTTCCATTTAATACAATTATAGCATGGAGAATAAACTATTATCATAAACATGAATATGCTAATAAACCATTTTATTATTGCCTTTAGGGCATATTCCCAACAATACAAACAAGACAGAATAATATGAGTGAAGAAGTTGATTTACCCAGTATTGGTCTCTAAGTCCAAGGAGGCATTGGAGTCAGAAGATGGCATGGCTATAGAATCATACGAGTCCTCGGCCGAGGAAGGAGATGTAGTGGGCGACTTGCGCTTCTGAGTGGTGGGAATCACAAGTCGAGCATCAGCTGGACCACTACTCCTCAGCTTCCTTGCCCTGGCGGCTAGTACGCCCTGTGATTGTTTGTGATCTTTAGTAAGAGCAGCTTGAGTTGGAGAAAGACGTGAGAGGGGCACCTTTGGGACTCCTGTTCGCTCCTTCCTCTTCATAGTCTTACGAGGAGTGGGGGCCGGGTCCTTGTCGCTTGACGACTTGCCAGAGGAGGTTGTCACAGTAGTTGCTAGGTCCTCAGCAGAAGGACCAATGGCGTCATCACCATCAGGAGTCTCAGGAGAGGACTCCTAGTTTTCTTCTTCAATGCCTTCATTGCTTTCAGCTCTGGCATCTTGGTCATTGGGTGACCACCAGCTATCAGTAAGCTATGCAAAAAGTTCAGAAAGGTACAATCAGACAAAGAAGGAGTTGAAATATAGTGAGTGTAAAGTCAAGAGTAAGGATGGCAATTTTACCCATGGGTACGGGTACCCGCGGGTACCGTACCCATATGGGAAGGGTATGGGCACATTTTCATACCCATGGGTAGTACCCATACCCTACCCGCCAAGTCGTGGGTAGGGCATGGGTACAACCCTATACCCGTGGGTATACCCATATCCTACCCGTTTATACTAACATATGGACCCTACTCGGTTGACTTACTAGATATGACCATGAGATTGTGATTTCCAAAATTAATAATTGTCATGTAATCATCTACCTGTTACTGAGTTGAGATAATTGATTTTTTTTTGTCAAATGTGCTACCAACAAATGTAAAAGTGTGAACAATTTATGTACTACTTGATCTACCCAACAGGTACCCAATGGGTACGGGTACCCGTCGGGTATGGGTATGGGTATATTTTCATCCCCGCGGGTAAGGGTGTGGGTGAAATTTTTTACCCATAGACTATATGGGTATGGGTATGGTATTGCTCTACCCTGCCCATACCCTACCCATTGCCATCCTTGGTCAAGAGTTAAGTCAAGATACAAGTGTTGAGCAATTTACCGCTGGTGGAGGAGTTCTTACGCAGAAAGGTGAAAGACCAAAGCTTTCCTGGTCCTTCACCAGCTTGCCGGTCAGTTTCTTCACCAACCGATTAATATCAGTAGTGCTGGCTTGATTCTCCGTCATCCGGAGGTCGTCCGTCACACAACGAGTGTACTCAACAATTAGCCGAGTCCTGGGGCTAAGTGGTTGGATCCTCCAAGTCGTCCAACAGAGCCCCAGATCCATTCCCCCGAGTCCATGCGCTACAAGAGTGTGGAGTCGTCTCATCAAGGAGTTAACTTTTGGACGAGCATCTTCAGAGCACTTTGCCTTCATATTGGCATTTATCTGGAGGTTATCAGCAGAGAAGTCGGGAAGATGGGGCTCGTCCGTAGGGGACGTGTCCTTGCAATAGAAGTAAGTTTTCTGCCAGTCCTTGATATAACTCGGCAGAATAGGCTTGGGAAAGAGAGAGCCCTGGCGGTCTTGTAAAGCAACACCACCACATTTGAGAACTGGGCCACCAGCATGCTCAGGTTGGGGATTACAGTAGAAGAGTTCAAAAAAGAAGTCCAAATCCGGCTTGATTTGAAGATAATCTTCGCATAAATTTACGAAATTGGAGATATTCAAGATGGAATTCGGGGCAAGATCATGAATTCTAAGTTTGTAGAAGTCAAGGACTTGATGGAAAAAGAGATTGCCAGGGGGAGTGAAGACGCGGAAGAGATGCTCACTGAAGACGATGACCTCCCCGGCGGCCGGTGACGATTCGGTTTCCTCGCCGACGGCGCGCCAGGAGATGCTGGCAGAGATGAGCCCGGACTCCTTGTATCCCTTGAGGGTGTCCTGGGTGAGCAGAGATCTTCCCCAGTTGGCGGAGATGGTCCGCTTGGACGCGGGCGCAGCAGCAGCGGCGGCGGCAATGTCGACCAAGGAGCTCATGGTTTTCTTCCCTTTGGCGGCCTTGGAGTGCTTGGGTGCCATGGTGAGGGAAAGGTGCTCGCGCGTGAGAGAGGAAGAGCACGTGCGGGCGGAGGAAGCAGACGAAGAGGAGGCAGAAAGGGTAAAGTGAATATTTGGTCCCCACACTTAAATAAAGGGGATAAGTGAGCCCTAGAGAATAACGGCGCTGTCTGATGCGCTAAATGCGCGGGAATCGCAGGAATCGCGGGGTTTTATCCGTTGCAAAGATATGCAGCGAAACCGAAGCGTCCCGATGACCACAGTTAACAGATGACACGTGTGTAAATTAAATAAAAAAATAATTCAGAAGATCCGACTCGTTTTTTTAGATAAATTTGTTTATGTTTATGCAGGAATTCATCTTGGAGCCAGCAACAGGCGACTTCCGAGTCATCAACTTCAAAAGAAGCCGAAGAAAAATGAGTCGGACGAATACGCCAGAGTTGCGCCCAAGATAAATTCGGGGGCTACTTATGGGGGGATACTTTCCAGGTAGGCCCGTGGAGCCGGAAAGTGGACCCGCCAGAACCCAGGACGCCCAAGTCGGGTTACACTTCAAGCAACATGGGCTGGATAAGGAACAAGCCAACCAGCCCGTTACGAGTCAGCAGAAGGGAAAGGACCCGACGAAGACCGGAGTCCCAATACAACCCGGAGTACCAACTTGGAAGGTGAAGACCTAGAGTAGAACTCCGTATTCAAGTGTAACTCGGCATAAGTTGTAAGTCCAGTGACCCAACCACCTTTATAAGGAGGGCCCCAGACCTTAGATTGATGAGCTCTCAAGAAACACCAAACTCGTAGTCGCCGACTCCCAAGTTAGAGGAGTCGGAACCTTTTAATCGAGATCAGATCCATAGCAATAAAGAACAAGCAGGAAGTAGGTCTTTACCTCTAAATAGAGAGGCCGAACCTGGGTAAACTCATTGTCCCCTTGTCGAGATTAACCACTCCTGTGTCCTAGTCGCCAATGGCCCCACAACTTAGCTTCCCGGAGGAAGTACTTGCCGTGACAACCCCACGACACTTATTGCAATAATCTGTTGCTTGCAACTTAATACTTTAGGGTGACATGCTGGATATCGATCCTAAGATGGATTATTAGTCATAGATGCAGTTGGAAGACAGTTTATGTATTTTGACATAATGCCAATATTAGATGAAACGGTGAACTATATTGTTTTATGATAGCCTTGTTGTGCGCCCACAATTCTGTCAATTGCCATGCTGTAATTTGTTTACCCATCATGTATATCTTTTGGAGAGACACCTCTAGTGAACTGTGGATCCTGGTCCTATTTTCCTACATTGCTTACAACCGTTTTAATAGCTTTTCATCATCATTTGCTCGCTAATCATATTTCACTCTCATCATATTTTACATCCACATATTTAATTATTTGTGTTTGGCAAGCCGGAGAGATTGCAACCTCTCTGTTTCGTTGGGGAAAAGTAGTTTGTTTGTGATTGCATGTAGGTCCACGTCAATTGTCGTAAACGGCGCCGTTGACACCTTGCTAAGCCTTCTCCAAGTCCTACTGGATCTGACAACCTTGGTTTTGTAATCAAGGGAAACTGCTGCTTTGCGGCATCATACCTTCCTCTTGGGGTCTCCTAGCGAACGTGTGATCCACGTCATCACCCCGCCGCCCACGCAACTAACCCGGCCAGAATTTAGGCGAGTTGACCGGAATTTGGGCGGAATAACACTGTTCCGAGCTGAAACTTCCCTCCTGCCAACCGACGGTTGGACTATTTGGTTCACAGAAAAAATCACCTCCGGAACGGAACCTATGGAGTACGAAGGGAAAAATATCCTGCTCCCCGGATAATTTTTTCCAGATATGGTACCATATATGCTATCTGTTGGCAGATTTTTCATCCCAGACCCAGAAAAGAACGGTTATTTCCTGACCAGGGGCTTATCCGATATCTGCTAGAGATGCTCTAAGCGTCGTCGACAGGTCAGCACGCATCCCTACCTGCCCGCTAGGTGCTTGTGTTTATTCCCTACCATTCCACCGGACCCTAACTAGCTGCAGTAGTGCTGGTGGATATTAATAAGTTGGGTGGTGCCCCAAGCGAAGGCGGAATTGTAGCTAGTAGCAGTTTTCCCTCAATTAAAGAACCGAGGTTTATCGAACCAGTAGGACTTTGAAATCAACAACGAGGTGAATATTGAAGATCTCTAGCGCTTAACCTTCAACAGACGTGGACCTGCACACGCTCAACCAAAATACTTTGCCCCCAACGGCGGAGAGGTTGTCAATCTCTCCGGTCTCGCAGAACACAAAGCGGTTAATTGTATGATGAAATAGATAAAATATGAAAAGTGACCAGAGGAGTAATGATAATTAAAAGCAAGTAAATGAGGTTGAAAACAATGTAAAAAGATGGACCGGGGGCCATGGGTTCACTAGTGGAGTCTCTCAAGTAGATAAAATATGCATGTGATGGGTGAACGAATTACAACTAGGCAATTGACAAGATTATGACACAAACCCAATTTAGCTATGGAAAAAAGGATATGATAATATTTATGGAGGCATCATGACAAGGAACAAAGACCGTTGAGTCCAACTGCGTCTTTGTCTAAATAGTCCACCGTGGGATCGCTATCCAGCTTGTCACCCAACGGTATTAAGTTGCAAGTAACAGACAATTGCAATAATTAAAGTGCATGATGTAAAAAATACTAATATCAAAATAGACATTAACACCGCTGTTTTACCCTTAGTAGCAACATCACACCCTCGCCCTTAGACGTTTCTGTCACTCGTGCTCAGGAACAAAAGGGGGCATGAACCCACTATCTAGCATAAATACCCTCTCTTGGAGATACACACAATCACTTGGCCAAAGTAACTACGCACATCGGAGAGCATGCAAGAACATAAATTACTCATATAAGAATTATGCACAATCTGAACATAACTTCATAATCCATCGGATCCTAGCAAACACATCACATAGCATTATAATAGTCGATCTTGATCATAAGACATGAAGCACAAGAGAGAGAGACTACCATCTAGCTACTGCCATGGACCCGTAGTCCAAGGTGAGACTACTCACAAATCATCCTGGAGGAAGGCATGTCGATGAAGAGCCCTCCGGGATCGATCTCCCCTCCGGCAGAGTGCCAGGATCAGCTTCAGATTGGACCCCGAACTAGGGTTCTTGGTGACGGCGCGTCGGGGTCGAGTTTCTGGAAAATAATCACCGCCCCGACGTTTTTAGGTTAATTGTGATTTTATAGGCGTCGGAGGGGGCCGAGGAGGTGCCCACAGGGCAGGGGCGGGCCCCACCTGCCCTTCGGACTTCGTCTTCGTCTTGGCGTAAAAATAATCCCCGTAAATTTTCGTCTAATTCCGAGAATATTTCAAGAAGTAAATTTCTAAAACAAAAAGACAACAAAAACAGGGAACTGGCACTGGGCATCTTGTCAATAGGTTAGTCCGACAAAATGCATGAAAATGATATAAATAATAGTAAAAACATGTGAAAATATCACAAAACAAGCATGGATCACACAAAAATTATAGATACGTTTGAGACGTATCAAGTAGCTAGCCCAGTGACCACTCACTCACTAAGCGATAGAGGGAGTCCTCGCGAGTGCGGCTTTTTGGCACCCGGGCATCATGTAGCCTTTTATTTCAAATATTTGAAAAGCAAATTTTATAGTCTCAAAAAATTCCGAAAAAAATATATACATATAGCCAATGATCTCTTATATAAGTGTGAAAAATATCAATCCGAAATACCTGGTATTCTATGCTAAGCAAAAAAGACAAAATTTTAGATCTGAGTGTGTAACAAGTGCGCTCAAAAGTTTGCCAGATTTTGCCAGTGTGACTAGTGCGCTCAAAATAGGGTCTTCTGGCTTCAAAAAAATTCCATTCCTTTGCTTCACACTACTAGGAAAAAGCTTATAGATAGATTTCTTATCAGTGGAGCATATTTTTTAATATGCTCCACTGATAATTACCAGTGGCGCATATAAAAATATGCTCCATTGATAATTTATTTATCAATGACGCATTATTTTCAAAATGCGCCACTGATAAATTGATGGGGCCCACCCGGAAGGCCGTGGACCAAATATCAATGGCACATATTTAAATAATGCGCCACTGATAAGTCCTTACCAGTGGGGCATATTGAAATCGCCACTGATAAGGTCCTACCAGTGGGGCATGTTGAGAAATGCGCCACTGATATGTCCCTTATCAGTGGCGCATAAGACAATATGTGCCATTGATAAGACACATATCAATGGAGCATATTGCCATATGCGCCATTAATAAAGGTGGGGGCCCACCAGAAAAAATGACCACACATTGACTTTTTTTCCTTTCCTACCGGATCGAACAGGGTGCCCCTATACATTTGAAAAATCTGAACATTTTTTAGTTTTGAACATTTTTTAAATCTGAACATTTTTAAAATACGAACATTACAAATATGAACATTTTGGAAACTTGAACATTTTCAAATCTGAACATTTTTCATATTTGAACATTTTTATAATTCGAACATTTTTCATATTTGATTTTTATAAATCTCAACATTTTAAAATCTAAAACATTGTTGAAATCTGAACTTTTTTTAAAATGGAATTGCCCTATCGTTTGCTCTATTTACGGCCGGAGTGCCACCGCAGGAAACCTCTCTTTTCTCTCCTTCAGCCCCGACCCGACCCCAACCGTTCCTTTCTCTTTCTTCTATTTTCGCGAGCGACCTCCAGCTAGGTTTCCGCCTCCTGCTGCTCCCCCCGTCCGCCGCCGCCGCCTCCAACACAGGCCGCTACCAGCGACACCGGCCACAGCCCCAGCGACCCCCCGCCACCAAGCTTCCCTCTCTGGCCGACAGGATCCGCCTGCAGCGCACCTCTCTGGCCGACGGAATCTTCAGCTTCGCGGAGTCGATCTGCTGCCGCCGCATCTCCCGGCTGCGCTCCCCCTGCAGTGCACAAGGTGTGGCTCCATCTCTCTCTGATGATATCCATAGTGGAAAGGGTGGCCCTAATTCTAGGGATAAAATAGGTTGGCCATCTTGGGATCATTGGATCCCTTTCTTGACTACCTTGTACACTGTTGTTCCCCTCCCCTTTTCCAATTTTCATTCTTCCTTGCAAGAAAATCGTTATGTCATGGTAGCTGTTTATTAGACCAGTGTCAGTCCCTATTTTCTGCTGTTTTGAATTTAAGAAAATTCTCTGCTGGAAAACTCCTCGGAATTGGACCAAAATTTATGGAAATTATTTATACGCCAAGATGAAGACAAAGTCCTAGAGGGCGACCTAAGGGACCACCTGGAGGCCAGGGGCGGCCTCCAGCCGCGGCCTGGAGGGCACCCGTGGGTGGGACCCACCCCTTCTCCTGGTGGGTCTCCTCGGCCCCTCCGACGCTTATAAAATCACATTAACCCTAAAATCGTCAAGGTGGCCATTATTTTCCACAAAACCTGTCCCGAAGCCGCCACCATCTGAAATCCTAATTCGGGAGGGTTTTGAAGCTGATCCCCGCACCCTACCGGAGGGGAGATCCATCCCAGAGGGTGCTGCTGTATTAAAATAAGTTGGGTGGTGCCCCAAGCGAAGGCGGAATTGCAGCTAGTAGCAGTTTTCCCTCGTTTAACGAACCGAGGTTTATCGAACCAGTAGGACTTTGAAATCAACAACGAGGTGAATGTTGAAGATCTCTGGCGCTTGACCTTCAAAAGACGTGGACCTGCACACACTCAACCAAACTACTTTGCCCCCAACGGCGGAAAGGTTGTCAATCTTTCCGGTCTTGCAGAAAACAAAGCGGTTAATTGTATGATGAAATAGATGAAATATGAAAAGTGACCAGAGGAGTAATGATGATTAAAAACAAGTAAATGAGGTTGTAAACAATGTCAAAAGATGGACCGGGGGCCATGGGTTCACTAGTGGAGTCTCTCAAGTAAATAAAATATGCATATGATGGGTGAACGAATTACAGCTAGGCAATTGACAAGATCATGACACAAACCCAATTTAGCTATGACAAAAAGGAGATGATAATATTTATGGAGGCATCACGACAAGGAACAAAGACCATTGAGTCCAACTGCGTCTTTGTCTAAAAAGTCCACTGTGGGATCGCTATCCAGCCTGTCACCCAACGGTATTAAGTTGCAACCAGCAGACAATTGTATTAAGTAAAGTGCATGAAGTAAGCAATACTAATATCAAAAGATGGCCGCATCTAATAGCAATACTATTAAAGTCCACCGTGGGTTTTCGGTGACGGCGCGTCGGGGTCGAGTTTCTGAAAAATAATGGCCGCCTCGACATTTTTAGGGTAAAAGGAAATTTATAGGCGTCGGAGGGGGCCGAGGTAAGGTCCCACGGGCAGGGGCGGGCCCCACCCGCGGGTGACCCCCAGGCCGCGGCAGAGGGGCGCCTCTACCCTGTGGGCCTCCCCTCCGGCTCTCCTTCGGAATGGTACTTCGTTGTGGCAAATAAAAATTCCCCGTAAATTTCAAGTGCGATCCGAAAATATTTCTAGAAGTAAATTTCTGAAACAAAAAGACAGCAAAAACAGGGAACTGGCACTGGGCATCTTGTCAATAGGTTAGTCCGACAAAATGCATAAAAATGATATAATTTACAGTAAAAACATGTGACAATATCACAAAACTAGCATAGATCACTCAAAAATTATAGATACGTTTGAGACGTATCAGCATCCCCAAGCTTAACTCCTACTCGTCCTCGAGTAGGTAAGTGATAACAAATAATTTTTTATGAGACATGCGACCAACACATTCTTGATCAAGATAGTGATGCAAATCAAAGGATGTGAATGAAGAGATACAAAACAATTGTCTATAATTGATAGCAAGAAAGCAATGAATAAACAAGTTGAATCATCCAAGCAAAACCTTTCATAAATAGTATGTCAAAGACATGAAAACAATGTGATCAACATATTTGACTAATTCACAAGGATAATAATTCCATGACAAAAGTGTTTGAGAATCAACACAAAGGAAGATGTAAGCATTAGCAAATAGCTTCAACTTCCAACGGCTTATCTTATAGATAAAGTCAATATAAAGATTCATGTTTAATCTTGATAATGTAATATGCTCAACGATACCCAGGGTCAATGCTAGATGTTTGCTTTTGTGGAGATAGAAGGAAAAAGGGAAAACTGACTCAACATTAAAAGTAAAAGAAAGGCCCTTCGCAGAGGGAAGCAGGGATTAGTCATGTGCTAGAGCTTTTTGGTTTTTAAAATAGAAGTAAAATGATTTTGAGGTATGCATGCTTTCGTCAACGACTTCACAACAGAGAAGCTATCTAGTCCCTCATGACAAGCAAGGTTTTTAGACTTGTGAGAGCAGCTGGTTCTTAGAAGAGCGAGTACGCTCTTCTTTCTCCTTGGTTTCACCACTGTCCAATGTTTGGGCTGATTTCTCAGATTTGCATTGCGCGGAGGAGAATTGTGAGTTATATTTATATTTTGCTTAAGCTGCTCTCGGGTTGATTCAAGTGAAGACGTAATCCATCAACACCGGGTGAAAGGGGGGAAATGACCTCGCTCGTCACAAGTTATATCTAGCTCTCTACTGCTCCCTCATGAGCTTAAAAACAGAGGCACAAAGAAGAAGTATTTTGAATTTTTTAAAGGTAGCACATGACAAATTTACTTGGAATGGTAGGAAATACCATGCATAGGTAGATATGGTGGACTCAGCTGGCAAGAAAGTTTGGCTTTGGGGATTGGATGCACGAGTGAACCATACACTCAGTACGAATTTTTAGGCTTAGCAAAAAGGGTGTTTGAAGCAAACATCTAACAATAACCGGTAACAGAACAACATAAGACATTTACCGGTTATAACCATAAAAACTCTACACCGTCTCCCTTGTTGACCAAACAATTCTTTTGATGGAAAGATTAGCACTATGAATTAACAACTGTGAAAAACCACACAATTTCAAGCTTTCAACCATATTTCTTTACTAATCAATTCCACTCAAATAACCAGCAAGTTTAAGCATTCAACTTAACATCTCAAAACAATTGAGAAGCATCAAGTATCCACACCATGATCTACAAAACTATGCAGGCTTTTCATTTTATTCTATCATCACACAAACAACATTTTGTCGCATTGACAATTCAAGCAATTTTTCAACAACAACTCTCCAACAAGTATAAGTGAAGAACAAGAGAGTTTAACTTAACAACTAGCAGCTCTAAACAAGATAAAAGCTAAAAGCGAGAGCTTACTAGAAAACAGACAGTAGCTAAGAATACTCAAAAAGATATAAGCGAAGCAAAGGAGTATTCAAACGAAAAAGCGGAGCGTGTCTCTCTCCCACACAAATAAAGCTAGGATCCAACAAAGATATGACTAGCAAACAAACAAACAAAACTGAAAGTAAAAAGACGCTCCAAGCATAGCACATAATATGTAAAGTGATAAAAACAAAGTTCAACGAAGACGACCTTATGATAGTCGATGAAGATAAGGGGATGCCTTGGGAATCCCCAAGCTTTGACTTTTGATAGTTCTTGATATTCAGAGGGGGTGCCATGGGGGCATCCCCAAGCTTGAGCTCTGATCCATCCTCGATTTCTTCATATTCCTCTCCTTTGGAACTTAAAAACTCCCTTCACACAAAACTTCTCATAATTTGATTAGAGGGTTAGTGCTCATAAATTAAAATGCACATGTGTTCAACTCATGACAAATTGCAAACAAACTTTATTAGGCATTAGCTACTGTTTACTAAGCCTCAATGTGGCACTCTACCCCTAGAGTATCACATATGACGATGGTAAAGAGACAAATGCAAAATAAAAGCAGAATCTGTCAAAATCTGAACAGTCTGTAAATATCGAATTTTTCGAGGCACTTCTGCAGCTCAAATCAAAAAACTTAAAACTAACGAAAGATAGATAAAAGCATCAGGCTTTCTTTCAAAACTTATCAGAAAAATATAAAATTCTGGCGATTTTAGGATTTTCGTGCAACAGGCGCACAGAATTTGTTTTTGGACAGCAACACAATACCTCGCACTTTCAATGCATTAGAGGCTAAACTTGGCACAAAAAACCAAAAGAAAAGATACAATGAAGTTGCTACAGAGGTAATAACTTCATGACTCAAGAAAAGCAAAAAGCAAACTGAAAATAAAAGATGGTTGCCTCCCAACAAGCGCTTTTCTTTAACGCCTTTTAGCTAGGCGCAATGCCAAATATCAAGTTTTTTCGGAGGCCTTTGCAACATCAAGAGCATAGCTTGACCTTATGATTGATTCAAAAGGAAACTTCTTTCTCTTTCTAGGGAAGTGTTCCATCCTTTTTTAAGGGGGAACTGAAACCTTATATTTCCCTCTTTCATATCAATAATAGCACCAACAGTTCTCAAAAACGGTCTTCCCAAAATAATAGGACAAGAAGCATTGCACTCAATATCCATAACAATAAAATCAACGGAACATAATTATCATTAACAACAATAAGGACATCATCAACTCTACCCAAAGGTTTCTTTTTAGAAGAATCAGCAAGATGAACATTTAAATAGCACTCTTCCAAAGGATTTAAATCAAGCATATTATAGAAACTTTTAGGCATAACAGAAACACTTGCACCAAGATCACATAAAGCATTGCAATCAAAGTCATTTATTTTCATCTTAATAGTGGGTTCCCAACCATCTTCTAACTTCCTAGGGATAGAGGTTTCAAGCTTAAGTTTTTCTTCCCTAGCCTTGATAAGAGCATCGGTAATGTGTTTGGTAAAGGCAAGATTTATTTTACTAGCATCCGGTGTCTTAGCAAGTTTTTGTAGGAACTTAATGACTTCAGTAAGATTGCAATTATCAAAATCAATTTCATTATCTTTAAATAAACTAGGAGGATCCTCTTTAGTGGTTTGGATAGTATAAACTTTAACAGTTTTCCTATTCATTTCAGCAATTCTAGCTTCTTCAGCCTCTCTAGCCCACCTAGCTTTCAAGAGAGCCATCATCCTTTCATTTTCATTAATTTGAAGAGAGATAGCATTTAAAGATTCAGTATGTTTGTCTTGATTTGGAGTGGTTCTAATTTTCAAAATTTCAGCATCATGAGCAAGAACGTCTACTTTAGAGACTAGACTATCCAGTTTTTCCAACTTCTCTTCAACAGTTTTGTTAAAAGCTTTTTGCGAAGTGATAAATTCCTTTAAAACATTTTCAAGATCAGAGGACACATTCTTATTAGGATTATAAGAATTACCATAGGAATTACCATAAAAGTTGACATTATTGGGAGGATAAGGCTTATAGTTGTTACTACCAAAATTATTTCGATAAGCATTATTGTTGAAGTTGTTTCTATTAAGAAAATTAACATCAACTTGATCCTTTTCTTGGGAAATTAATGAAGCAAGTGGAACATTATTAGGATCAATATTAGACTAATTGGTAGCAAGCATAGACATAATCATATCAACCTTATCACTCAAAGAGGAGATTTCCTCAACAGAATTTACCTTCTTACCACTTGGAGCTCGTTCGGTGTGCCATTGTGAATAATTTGTCATCATCTCATCCAAGAGTTTAGTTGCTGCACCTAATGGTGTGGACATGAAGGTGCCTCCCGCGGCCGAGTCCAAAAGATTCCTTGAAGAAAAATTCAAACCTGCATAAAAAGTTTGGATAACCATCCACATAGTTAATCCATGCGTGGGACAATTCTTAACCATAGATTTCATTCTCTCCCAAGCTTGAGCAACATGTTCATTATCAAATTGTCTAAAGTTCATAATGTTACTCCTTAGTTGTATGATTTTAGCAGGTGGATAATATTTTCCAATAAAAGCATCTTTGCATTTAATCCAAGAATCAATGCTATTTTTAGGCAAAGACAATAACCATTCTTTTGCTCTCCCTCTCAAAGAGAAAGGGAAAAAATTCAGTTTTATGATGTCACTTTCTACCTCTTTATACTTTTGCATATCACATAACGACTCAACAAAGTTATTTAAATGAGAGGCGGCATCATCAGTACTAGCACCAGAAAATTGCTCTTTCATAACAAGATTTAGCAAGGCAGGTTTAATTTCATAAGATTCTGCTTTAGTAGCGGGTGGAGCAATTGGAGAGCATATGAAATCATTGTTATTAGTGCTAGTAAAGTCACATAACTTGGTGTTTTCAGTAGAAGACATAACGATAAGATAAAATAATAAGACAGGAATAAAGACTACACTAATTTTTTGGGGTTTTAAAATTTTGAAACAGGAAAATAAACTAAACGAGATATAAAGTAAGCAAGACAAAAACAAAGTAAAGGGATTGAGAGTATGAGACTCCCCTTGCTGTAGCTCCAAAGTCCCCAGCAACGGCGCCAGAAAAGAGCTTGCTGGTGGATATTGATAAGTTGGGTAGTGCCCCAAGCGAAGGCGGAATTGTAGCTAGTAGCAGTTTTCCCTCGGTTAACGAACCAATGTTTATAGAACCAGTAGGACTTTGAAATCAACAACGAGGTGAATGTTGAAGATCTTTGGCGCTTAACCTTCAACAGACATGGATCTGCACACACTCAACCAAAATACTTTGCCCCCAACGGCGGAGAGGTTGTCAATCTCTCCGGTCTCACAGAACACAAAACGGTTAATTGTATGATGAAATAGATAAAATATGAAAAGTGACCATAGGAATAATGATAATTAAAATCAAGTAAATGAGGCTGAAAACAATGTAAAAAGATGGATCGGGGGCCATGGGTTTACTAGTGGAGTCTCTCAAGTAAATAAAATATGCATGTGATGGGTGAACGAATTACAGCTAGGCAATTGACAAGATCATGACACAAACCCAATTTAGCTATGACAAAAAGGACATGATAATATTTATGGAGGCATCACGACAAGGAACAAAGACCATTGAGTCCAACTGCGTCTTTGTCTAAAAAGTCCACCGTGGGATCGCTATCCAGCCTGTCACCCAACGGTATTAAGTTGCAAGCAACAGACAATTGCATTAAGTAAAGTGCATGAAGTAAGCAATACTAATATCAAAAGAGACATTAACACCGCTGTTTTACCCTTAGTAGCAACAGCACACCCTCACCCTTAGACGTTTCTGTCACTCGTGCCCAGGAACAATAGGGGGCATGAACCCACTATCTAGCATAAATACCCTCTCTTGGAGATATACACAATCACTTGGCCAAAGTAACTACACACATCGGAGAGCATGCAAGAGCATAAATTACTGATATAAGAATCATGCACAATCTGAACATAACTTCATAATCCATCGGATCCCAGCAAACACATCACATAGCATTACAATAATCGATCTTGATCATGTTAGGCAGCTCACAAGATCATAAGACATGAAGCACAAGAGAGAGAGAGACTACCAACTAGCTACTGCCATGGACCCATAGTCCAAGGTGAGACTACTCACAAATCATCCCGCGGGAAGGCATGACGATGAAGAGCCCTCTGGGATCGATCTCCCCTCCGGCAGAGTACCGGGATCAGCTTCAGATTAGACCCCGAACTAGGGTTTTCGGTGACGGCGCGTCGGGGTTGAGTTTCTGGAAAATAATGGCCGCCTCGACGTTTTTAGGGTAAAAGGCAATTTATAGGCGTCGGAGGGGGCCGAGGTGAGGTCCCACGGGCAGGGGCGGGCCCCACCCACGGGTGACCCCCAGGCCGCGGCAGGGGGGCGACTCTGCCCTGTGGGCCTCCCCTCAGGCTCTCCTTCGGACTGGTACTTCGTCGTGGCAAATAAAAATTCCCCATAAATTTCCAGCGCAATCCGAGAATATTTCCAGAAGTAAATTTCTGAAACAAAAAGACAGCAAAAACAGGGAACTGGCACTGGGCATCTTGTCAATAGGTTAGTCCGACAAAATGCATAAAAATGATATAATTGACAGTAAAAACATGTGACAATATCACAAAACTAGCATGGATCACTCAAAAATTATAGATACGTTTGAGACGTATCAGAGGGCTCTTCATCGCCCCTTCATCCGGGATGATTTCTGAGTAGTTCCACCTTGGACTATGGGTCCATGGCAGTAGCTAGATGGTTGTCTCTCCCTTGTGCTTTCATGTTTACGATCTTGTGAGCTGCCTAACATGATCAAGATCAACTATGCTAATGCTATATGATGTGTTTGTTGAGATCTAATGAATTGTGAAGTTATGATCAAATTGTTCATGATATCTTTATGTGTTATTTAAGTTCTTGCATTCTCTCTGATGTGTGTGGTTACTTTGGCCAAGTGATCACTTGTATCCCTAGAGGGAGTATTTATGCTAGATAGTTCATGCCCCCTTTTGTGCCAGCGCTCGAGTGACAGAAACGTGCAAGTACCGAGGGTGTGTTGTTGCTACTAAGGGAAAAACAGCGGTCTTTATGTGTTCCTTATTATAAATATTGCTTTACATCATGTATTGTGCTTAATGTTTTTGTCTGTTGCTTGCAACTTAATACCGATGGGTGACAGGCTGGATAGCGATTCCTAGATGGATGATTAGTTATAGATGCAGTTGGATAACAGTCTATATATGTTTGGCGTGATGCCTACATGAATACCACGTATGAATTATCTATGTCATAGCTAGATTAATTTTGTGTTACAATTTTGTCAATTGCTCAGCTGTAATTTGTCTACCCATCATGTGTGCATTTTATCTTCTGAAGAGACACCACTAGTGAACCCATGGCCCCTGGTCCATCTTCTTCCATCGATTACAACACCGTTTACACACTTTTCACCATCACTTGCTCACTGGTCCACTTTCGTATTTTGTTTACTTCACCATACAAGTTAACCGCTTTGTTTTTAGCAGTCCAGGGAGATTGACAACCTTCCTGCCCTTGGGTACAAAGTGAATTGTTTGATTGTGTGCAGGTCCGCACTTGGCAACGGTTACGTGCCATACCGTTGACTGAGTACCTCGCTGTTGATTTCATAGTCCTACTGGTTCGATAACCTTGGNTTCTTAACTGAGGGAAAAACTATCGCTCGTATATATATATATATATATATATATATATATATATATATATATATATATATATATATATATATATATATTTACTAATTGGAGGCACCATACGAGCCACCACGTTAATCCTAGAAAAACTAACTATTTTATCCGTCTGATTTTCCTATCATCTATCAGTATCCGTCGGATCTAGGATGTCCACGCCCGTAGGGTCTTCTACGCGCAGGACTTCTCTCCAAACTCTCCTGATAGAGTCCAAAGGAAAAATCTCTCCTACAGGTTTCCGAACAGAATATTTCTAGGTAGCCTCCTTCGATGCGCCGCTCGCCCGCGAGCGCATTGTCGTCGTCGGTGGACGGCGATCGCAACTCCTCCGCTGGCATATTTGGCATGGACCTCTGTCACACGCTGCCTCATCTCGACTTCAGCGTTCTGTCCATACTGGTATCGACTACACACTGGAATCAATCTATCTAGAAAAAAGTGCTACGTAATCTTTCGCGGGCCTCCCTAATCCCCTTCATCTCCAACCTAACTTCGAGTATCTTAAGCTCCCATGTCCTGACCACTTCCATTATGTGTTCTGATCTTTGGCAGGTTAAAGTAGGTGTTAAGCAGTCTGTTAGAGGCCTCCATGGATTTTGTGATCCTGCGGGCATCCAGCACTCAAGAGCATGCAAGTAATTCATGGCCAACACCTCAACGAAAAGGAAAAATGATCTCATGGCGAGAGACAGGGTACGGCCACATGGTCATTGCCAATGGCCATCGAGTCCGGCCGGCAGTCTTTCTCACGGCCCCCCTAGGGTTCTACTCCCTCTGTATCAAAATGTAAGATGTTTTAGCCTTTTCTTTCCATCCGTATCTAGACATGTTTTAGTGTAAGGTTTAAATGAATCTTACACTAAAACATGTCTACAGACGGATGGAAAGCAAAATGCTAAAACATCTTACATTTTGATACGGAGGGAGTACTACCCATTATCGTTCGTCTCTTTCTAATTAGGTGAGGTAATTTCTTAATTAAGCAATTCATGTCATCCATTACTGCACTATCTATATACTCCGCATGCATATGCAGGTTTAACCATTTTTTCATAAATTATTTTTTCTATCATATTGCCATCTACTTAATTACAAAATTACTACTTGCTCAAAATAAATTTAAAAAACTACTGATATAGAAATCTCTTTTTCTTGGGTCACTTTAATACCAAACGAAAACATCTAGAAATTCCACTATCATATCACTAGATTGTAAATGTCATCAAGCAACTAGAAAACCATAAATATAAAACAGCTAATAAAGAAAACAAAAATGCATATGATTCGTTTTTGTCCCATGGACAACCAAGGGAAAATATCACACATTATTAGTAGCAATATTATAACAAAACTGGGGCATGTAATATGACATACCTCTAGCGGTATGAAATTCAAAATTACGATAATCAATCTTATATTTACTAATTGTAGGCACCAAAGGAGCCTCCACGTTAATCCACGTCATTAGAATTAATTTAGCTGTTAGATATTGGTTTAGCGGCTAGGATGCACCGTATTAAACAATTAATATGATACGTTACAAAATAATCTGTCACGACAAACGGACACCCTATCGTGCATGCAGAAACAAAAGTAGTGACGCGGATGCAACCTGGACTCATGAAGTAAGAAAAAAAAACTAATATCATCCGGACTCGGGAGTTTAAATGATTTCAGTCTGGCCTCTGACGGATCATTTTCTTCTCTAAGCTGTTATCATCTCAAGATTACAAGTTCCAACCATGCTGCATTGCATTTATTTTTCTTTCAATTTGTGAATCGCATGATGTTGACGCAGGAGAAGCAGATCTCCAAGCACAAAAGAAAAAAAAAGCTGATCGGCCGGCCGGCCGCGTACGGGATGCCGCCGGCGTGTGCAAGGAATTGCGGTACCAGACATAAGGTATATGGGGTACTCTCCTATGCAAATTCTGTACTAAAATATTTTAGTATTACGGTGGTGAGTCCCTCCCGTGTACATTCTTTGCTTCAGACCAATTCTGAGTAGGTCAGTCATATCATCTTTATTAGAATATTCATTACCGTGCTCTCTCTCTAGATCTGTATACTGCCCATTTTAAGATTTACTATTTTCACATGTTAGCAGAACGTGCTCAATGTGATTCTCCTGCGTGAGCAAGATGTATATCAGATGATTTTTTTGGGCTGATTTGCGAGAACTTTGTGCTGACATTTGGTTTTGCGGCGACAAGGGTAAAATTAATGATGTAGCTGTACCTCTTGCATTATTGATTAAAAATACTGTGCCTGAATTAGCTGTGTAATTTTTCCATAGATCTGTGCTATATTTTGAGGTAGCAATTGTAGTACTTTCGATATGCCGGTTTGACCAGTTTCTTCGTCATTTGCATGCCGGAACGCCAAACGTACTTGAAGTCTCAATGCATAATTATTTACCTAAGTATTTGTTGTTGTGTGCAGAGTTTTCTTGCAGATTATCATTGACATGGGTAATTTTTATGTATTATATGATTCCGAGTGTAGTAAGAGTTCATGGTTTCCCTTATTTCTCTTAAAGGATTTTTAAGCTCAGTTAACTTAAAGGTTGTCCACTATATCCTCCCTGTTGCATCTGTGTTTGCATTTTACAAATAATGGTGGCATCCCGTCCCAACTTTTAATGGCCAAGATGATCATCTTTAGCCTAAAGAACTATATATTATTTTCAAGATAACCTTGGAATTGTTAATAACCAAGAATATGTCTAAAGGTAAGGATGATCCATTTTCAAGACAATCTTTTAACATGTATTCTTTAGGCTAATGAAATCAAACATGAGCTATGGCTTACAAGCTATATTGATGATGTTTCAGGAGCCAGAGTGACATGAACTCATCCATGAGAGGTGTCTGAACATAATAGTGCTATTTTCAGGTTTAGAAAGAGTCACCCAGATCCACAAGACTAAGAAAAGTGATTCCTTAGAAAAGAGGACATGGAAGGGCCTAAGTTAACAGATTAAAATCCTTTTACACTTCCATTCATCGGTATTCCAGAATATTATATATAAAGATTTGATTGTAAAATGACTAGCCCGTGCAGATGCACGGGTTGACGACTAGTCTTCTTAAAATAAATTAGTAGCCTGCGCGACCGTACGGACCCTACCCTCCACGTGAATCGTATTAAAGCATCTAACCATAGTATCATAAGTATACAATTGTGATATTTTTGTACGTTGATTGTCATTGAATCAGTATGGTTCATCTTTGGCTTAATTTCCAAATCTCCAACGGTCATACGTCATGTATCTTCTCAAGGTTTTGCATAAAAAAATCAGCATAAAGAAAAACATGAAAATACAAGAGCATATACTAGATCAGATTTTGTAATATGAAATAATCAAGTCACAAAGCTAAAAGGAAAGATGCATTGATGCGTCCTCAGATGTGCTGGATGAAGGTATCAGTCATGTACTGCTATAGTCATTCGTGTGAAAAGAATATGTAGTCCCCTTTGGCATAATTGATGTTGTGGTAGGATGGTTAGGAGGGTGGTTGTGCCCCCACCCCACTAGAGTTTAAACCCCAGGTTTGACACTGGTGTTTCTCATTTAGGCGGAATATTCTTCAGTGGGAGGCGACGTTCCCGTCAACAGCGAGGCGCCTGTGGAGACTTCGTCAATCTCAAGACTCGACCCGCCGGCTCAGTCTTTCGGAGGTGCTTATAGGGGTAGGGGTGTGCATGTGTGCGTTCATAGGGGTGACTGTGTGCATGTGTATGTGAGCGTCTGCGTTTGTACTGTGTTTCGTAAAAAAAAAAGTCAGTTGATGTTTTAACACACATTAAAGATTGTATGTATTTCTGAAAAAAAAAATCTTACAGTTATACGATATTTGTATTGCCTATCTAGCGCAACAAACATGGGCATTAATTTTATTTAAGTATGTATGCATGTAGTCACATGATGCGGAAACACATCCCGAGTTAGAGGATACCACAACCCTCCTATATTAAGAAAATAATTAATTCTAGATAAACATATGGAAATAAATAAATCTTTTTTGTCTATTTGGCCCACGTAAATTACAAAAACCACAAGGATGATACGTCAAATAATGTGGATTCGATAAAATTTGAAAACATCGTGCACTTGCATGTCTCACAACAAAGACACTTTTTATTTATGCGATGTTAAAATACTGAAACAAATATAAATGAATAAATTATCATGCACTTATCTGTGATCCTATTTGATATACACACTATAGCAATTAGTATCAAATAGTTACTTACACGCCACCGGGAAAAGAAAGAAATTGCAGACAAAGATTTGATGGCATGTAATATTTTTCCCAACATAAGATGTAGACGAATCTTTAGGACAAAATCATCAATTTATACTACAAGAATTCCTAAGAATAATCTCCAAAAATAATGATTTGAATTATGATACCAATATCTTAAAATATTTGAAGAGAATTGCCAACATTCATAATTTAAAATAATTTGCGTACCGACATAGTTTGTTAAATAATTATCCACTTCAGAAAGTTGCTAGCCCGTGCGAATGCACGGGTTGATGACTAGTGAATAAAATATGAGGGAACTTCTTCATCATCTTGATCCTTACCTGTTGGATTGGACCGAGCCCCTACCAACAAATAAAAACTCTTCCCATGTGTAAAAAATCCTTCGTCAAATCTATTCAGTGGATGTACGTTGCTCAAAGCCCGAAATGGATAATATATAAAACCCTATTGGCCACTACTTAAGGTTAGTACCGACCCTAGGGGTGGTTGTACCGTCCTACGAATTCATGGACATAATAGTTGGTTTTGAGATCCACTATAAAAAGGCTCCTTTCCCCAAGGAGAGACATGACTCTTATCCTCTCTCTCCTCTACTGTTCCGAAGAACAAAATGCTGAGATCCCACTCCCTTGCTCAAAATTTGTTGAATCTTTGAGGAGTGATATGGGAGGTCCGGATCTAGTGTTTCACCAAGTCGATTTTATTTCCCCTACTATCCATTGTGGATTTTTTTTACTCTTGGATTCGATGGAATCCTAGATGAAAGAGGTCTTCACGATCTCTGCCTTGGTGTGAGATTCTCCAAGATATTGTCGAGAGCCTCAAATTAAGTTGTTGATATTACCCCCCAACCTTATCATTAAAGATTTGGTTTGCCACCTCCAAGATCACCATATAGTGGATCGTGACACTCTACATTGGTGGAGGTACGACGAGAATAATGTGATACATTGGACTATTGGGGAGCTTGACGCGGCCACACCTCTCTAATGGATATTAGTTTTCATTAGGAAGTGAACTTCGGATACATCGCCGCGTCCATTATCTGGTTATCTGTCAACTCTTTTACTTACTTGTATCTAGCTTTACCTGCTTGTATTTCGTGTATGCTAGATTGTATCCTTGTCATCACATGGGTTGCTCATCTAGTTTCACATCTAAAGAACATATATTTGAGCTATTCCTAATTGTTCAGAAAAGATTAAATTTGTAGTCACCTAGTCACCCCCTTTGACGCGACAGCCGAGGTATGCAAGCGTCCGCTTTGTGCAGCTTGACCTACTAGGCGTCCGGATTGTGGAGGACTACTGGTTGTGTTGTGAGCAAGCGGGGGATATCAGGGAGGGGGAGGGTGGTGTGTTGGGGAGCGCACAACACATGACGTGCTGTTCTGGATGCTGGATGGCGTCCTCGGGCTAATGCGGGCGCTGCAGATGGCGTGGGGTTTTTGGAGGCACGCTTCACCTGTGTTGTTGTAGCGTGGTGGTGTGATGCCTTCACGGTATCTGTTAGTTAGTTTATCTCGGTGTTATGTCGCTATGGCGACCAGTGGAGGAATTGTGTCCTTTGTATCTGGTCTTCATGTGGGTTTCCTAATAAAAAAAAGGTAAATCTCAGGTTCGGATTTTCCGGAAAATATATTCAAGACTAAAAGTCAAATTGGCGAACAACTTGGGACCGAAAAAAAATATACTTATCTCTTTGGAAAAGCTTTAAAAACCGGTTCAAAGAATTGATTTAACAAAATTTGAGTGGTTGGTTGGGTTAATACTCAAGTAACTACCTTGTATCACCTCTAATTTACAATTCCGTCGATCGTGCCAGCACTTGCTAATGCACTGATGACCAAGTATACTCTACGGCCTGCTCCAGCATCTCAACATTTCGTATTTCGTTCTCACCGTTAAGCTAAGGACGAAGCCGGCTGAACTCTCCTTCGTTTGTGCCAGAACTAGAATTGAACCTGCTATCCACCGGCGTGTTGATCTGAGAACGCCGCTTCGTCGCGACGAGGAGGGGGTTCTTCTCCTCTTCATCCATGGCTACAAGCTCGTACACGTCACCGTTGTGGAAGATCGGGTGCACGTATGCGTCCTTCAGGTACTCTCTCAGGTTCAGAGTCGGGTCATTTGCACGTTGCAGAGTGTCCTTCACCATCGCTTCCTGTAAATATCAAGACTGCTATTTCTTAACATTTGATACGATATGAATAACCACTGCAATTCCGTATGAAGAATAAGTTTTTTTCCCTGCCTGCAAGGGGAATTTTATGTATGCCGGTTCGAATCGGGCCCTGCAGACGTACTGGAACCATATGGTCAGGACAGGAAGAGGAATAAGAGCGACAGTGGACTTCTCTGCTTCTTGTGTGCTCAGCAGTCCTAGCAGGAGGATCTGAGATACGATCAAGGCGGCGACGATTCGTCTGTGCACGTCTGGCCAGAATTGTGCGCCACTCTCGTATTGCTGGGTGTAGACATTGATGATCTGACAACAAAAGAAACAGAGAAATATATGAAGGATTGGTATTGTCGTGTACTATAGGTGACATTCAATTCTTTTGTTTAATGCCAATATGGATTTTATGTCCACAAACATGCTAGTGAAAGACCTCACAAACTGAGAAGTCAACATGCTGCTGAAAGAACAGAATGTTAATCTGACTGAACGTCATCACTTCAACTGGAGGACAGATTTGTACCTGGTGTCTGAAAACAAGATAGGCAAGGCTGAAGAAGACTATGATGAAAGGAAGAAGAATTGGTGTCACAGCAGCATATACAAGTCCGAGGAGGAAGTAGAGCTGTATTCGCGGTTCATTGGTGCCGAAATCCAAACTCCCAGGGTCCATGGCCTGCTCGCGATCTTGATCAGTTCTGACCAAGAAAGTGTTCTTTATGTGGAACATGACCAACGGCTTCAACCTTAGAACTTCAGCAGCAATACCGGACCATCCGTCGACCATTATGTACGTGATGAAAAAAGTTGCTTTCATGGGAATCGACTCTCCAATAGTCTCTGGAATTCTTGTGACAACAAAAGTAGAAATATTGGAAAAACAAAATTAGGTGGTAGTAGATATTAACCTATTGTATTAGTAGGGATATCAACTGCAAAATTTAACTTACTTGCTGGCGGGCTGATGTATAAAAGTGTTGAGCTGTTGGAACGCTGTTCCGGTTATTACACTCCCCAAGAATACATTGACGAATAGGAACAGAAAGTATTTCGATGCGGTCCTCCTGTCCAATCCAGAGAGTGATATGTGGCCTTCAATCTTGCTCATGGTCATGAGAATTGTTGGGAGAAATATAAGGAAGATTTTTAATGCGATTCCGGGCAAGAAACCTTGTATAATTGACGCAGAAGAATTTCTGCAGGACATTGCGTTGATAATGAAAATCAGATCAAGAAAGGCAGTAATGCAGTATCTTCTAAACAATTATAGTGTCGATGGATTATGTGATTTAAGGTTTATGAATTTTATCGGAAAAAACAACACTTAGTTTTTCAGCAATGAAATCATTAATCAAGTATCTAGAGAAGTAATTTCAAAACGTTCTTCGTCACAATTCCACCGTAAAACGAGGAGCAATACCACTCACCGTTCAATTATAGGTTTCAAGAAAGGAAGCACCCGCACAATATCGTCTAGATTTGCCAAGGATTGGACAAGTGCAATTGGTATCATGAAGAAAAATGTCAGGAAGAAGAGCGCAACGGCCATGATAAGCCTCCTAACCGAGAGAGAAACAAAAGGTATTGCGAGATTAGGCCAGTAAACATCGCGAGGTTCCGGAGCCCACTCGGTCAACCACACCGTTGGGTTACTTGTCTGCTGTGTTTGTGCACAAACAGCAGACCCCCACTGACTTTTGAAAGACACAAATGCCGCTGGCATAATAGCATTAGGATCACTAAGCACTTGCTGTCTCTCCTCATCTTCCTGCAATTAACAAGATCATTAATGTTGCTCAGCACAATGGAAGTTACGAGGAACTTTGCTCTATGCAGTACAATCAAAGGAAAGATGGTGCTGCTTGAGGGTCTGATGACAGTACCTGCTTAGATAGCTCCTCAATTGTCGTCCTGTAGTATTCCACAGCATCCACTTTTTTTCCCCAAAGACCCCACAGTCCTGTCTATAAGACTGCCACATTAGAGCATACACAGAAATAGCTTTGTGACGAAGCTGTAACTGTAATGCATAGTTACCTTAATTGTTGGATTCTTTGCAGGGTTTTTGGCATGCTGATTCTCGTAGTAGATCAGCCAGTTTTGCAAGCCTTTCTTCTTCTCAACCATACTGGCAAGGGCGTTTGCATTGTATACAACCTATTGATATATATATATACGCTAACAGTTATTCAGCAATCAAAACAAGTTAATGCCTCCCAAAACAGAGAAAGAAAATAAACTTCTGGGCCTACAGGTGCTTCAGTTGGAGGGCGAACAAATGATTGCGCTAGTTTAAGAGTAAAACCTGATGGCTGAGATAATGATCACGATGGTTCACAGCAAAAAAATGCTCAACATGCTCACTAACTGTTTCATCTGGGTCCTCTGGTACATTTCTCACAAGTACCTAAAATAAGGTGGAAAAAGAGTTGCGAGAGAGGAATTAATAAATTCTACACTACATTAAGAAATTAAGTGAATTTCAAAGAAACGTGTAAGATGCAAATTTCACATTCATATCTACTGATTTTTTATAATACATTAATTAGATTTGCATCAAAGAGATAGCTTACCGTGAATTGATCAGGTCGACGATTCTGATTGGCAAGAAAGCGCAATCTCATTGTTGTTATAATCTTATATTCATGATATAACACGTAAAAAGTCCAAAAGGTAAATGCATAGGCCATTATGATATGTGCCCAAAACCTACCAAAGCTTTCAACAGTCAGTAAAAAATAATGACCCAAAGTGAAGTTGCATGGAAAAAGTAGAAGGACAGAATTTATAGATATATAATCAAGCAGTGCATGGGGAACAGTAATTTCAGGAGTTCAGGATATGACGACGAAACAGGCTTGCGCCCCGCTATATAGATATAGCAAACAACCGATACAACCGACGATAGGCGCTGGTGCGGCAACAGCACAAAAGAGAAAGAGAAAATACAAAAGAAACAAATGCCGACACCAGCGGATCGACAAAAGCGAACAAGCTCCAGGACCGCTGCGCCCACCGGACGACGCCCACCAAGCTCCTAGTACTCCGAAGCAACGGTACCAAAACAACACCTTCAGGAAGGAATGCGACGATGACGACGCTGCTGCCTAGGGTTTCCCCCGGTACGCGATAGGGAGGGGTACACCCGACACCCTTCAGGAAGGACTGACGGCACCCTCAGGCACAACCGCGTCGGAGTCGGACAAGCCGACTAGGATTTCTCCCGACCCCAGCTTCCCCAAACACTCCGGAGCACTCCACCAAACCGCCCACCACCCACTGCCACCACGGTCATGAAGCTGCTCATGCTGTCTCACCACGGCCCAGAGAAGAGAGGCCTGCACATCGAAGAAGAAGAGCCGGGACTAGGGGCCGCGGCACCGCCGACACGCGGGAGGGACCATCCTCCACCGTCGAAGACGGTAACCGACCGGACGCAACTACAGGAGCACACCAGGCCCGTGGGCACGCAGGCTCGGCCGGGCCTCGAGAGGCCCGTAAAGCTTCCGCGGTCGCGCTGCAGAAGGCACGTCGTTGGCACCGCCGCCCCCCGTCCGAGCTGCCCTCCGTCTTCAGCGTGTAGAAGACCGCGCCATCGAAGATTCGGGCCGACCCGCCTAAAACCCAGATGGGGCCCGAGGGCCCCGATCTGAGCCGGGGGCGGCGTGCCGGACCAGCACCACGACGGCCGCGGCCTTGCCGCCAAGGGGAGGCGCCGCTGCGCTCCGACCGTCCGGACCTGCCCGGGGTATCCTGCCCGAGCAGCGCCGAAGCCGCTGCAGGCCGAAGACCACCGCCGCCGTGTGCCACCCGAGACGGCACACGCGCGCGCGGGTGAGGAAGGTCCTGCCGCCGCCGGCCACCGCGCGGGCGAGGCCCGGCGGCGCCTGCCGGCGACGGCAGGGGAGACCTGGGTGGCGGAGGGGCGGGGGCGGGGCCAGGAGAAGGCGCCCTGGTCGCCCCGCTCGGGAGGGCGACACGGGGGCGCGGGGGAGAGGGGCGGGAGGAGCGGCGACGGGGACGGCCTCCGACGGCGGCGGCGCGGAGGGTCAGGGAACCCTAGGGTCGGGAGGGGAGGGGAGGAGATATCACAGAGAAGTTGTGTGCGTTTTGCTCAAACACATGCTGCCTGCATATGGTGTTCCAGGAATAATTTCCAATTCAGTGGTAGCTCTAAGGCACTAACTTACTACAACCACTCAATAGTATACCCTCAAACAATCCACAACTCTGTATTTTTGTTGGTTGAAAAACCAATTGCCATGTATCAATTCTAAACGTGGAATTTAGTACAGGGAAGTTTTAAAATGGTTATGTTTTGGATAATTTACCAACCAAATTAAAACAGATTTAATTGGTATGACTTCACCGTGTTTGAAGGGCAAAAGGGCACACACATGTTTTGTTTTGATTGTTATAAAGTTAAAATACCATGTAAAGGTGCATTAGTGTATATAGCTTGGAACATATCCGCAAAAGTGAAACATCTGACATCCAGCTTATTAAAATTAAAATATAATCAAACAATTGAAGTACTTTAAATATCTGACAACTGTACTTAGAAACTTAAATTTCCATTTAGAATATATACAACTATGTGATACTGAGAATCTGAGATTATGGATATATAATATCTACAGATAATTAGTCAGGTCTAGAAATCTTGAAATGCTCTGCAAGACACGAATAACTCTTCAAAGAAACAAGGCATGATACATGCTGGTATGCAAGTGCCAAGTAGTGCACCTCGTAGATGGAGTAAACTATACCTTTTCGAACCTTTTCCAAGATTGGATATTGAAATTTTGTCAATTTGATCATAACTTAGACTATTTTCCTTTTCCAAAGTTCCACTAGTCCAATTGACAGGAACCAGGACAGCGAATGCCAGCACAGTTATCGGCACAAATAGTTTTAAACTGCAACGCAAGAAAACAATGTGCAATCAGTTAAACATGTTTCGGTTGGGTCTACAAAAAGTGTTTCGGTTACAAACGTAGTGGTGTACATGTCCATCTGTTGACATCACAAAATGATCATGTTTTCCTATTACACTATAAGTCAACTTCATCATTTTAGAACTTGGAAGACATCGAGGCATATGCAACTAATAAGTGATGTGAGAATTGAGAAACATGGATATCATGCTCACCCGAGAAGATAGATGCGAACATATACTGCTGAGTCTAGTCCGGCATGTTCAATTAACTCAGGTTCAGGCATTTTCAACGCAGCAGGCATCCAGTTAAGAAACCGGATATATGTTGACATATCAGCATTCACAAACTTCGATATGGCAGTTCCTATATGTCTTGGACTGCTTCTTGTACCTTTGAGGTACCATTTTGGAAAGTATACCCGATCGTTGATAGGTTGTATCCTCAGAACTGCAAACGCAAGAAGAAATCCCAATGCAGATAATATGTTTATCCCGGCAGCAACGCCAATGTCATTGAGGGAACCCATATCTCTCTGGACTCTCACTGCAGAACATGCATCATAGGGAACTGGCTAACTGCAGGACTAAATATCTGCATAGAAAGGGGGGAAAATGTGTATCGAAATTAAAATGATACAATGGTCAGAATGAAACTAGGCAATGATCATTAGCATTAGTAACTCAGCTGTCCCAGTAGACGAGTAGAGTATGAGTGGCAAGAAAACAAATGTTGGAGAGCAGATTAGATGGCTTAATCCAATGCAAATCAAAATTCCATACCACATATAAGTGTACAATACAAAATTAGAACCTATCTACTGCCAATTTTAGTCAATGTAGCACTAATCTGTCTTGAGCTTGCAAACTGATATATAGTTCAAGCCTTCAAGGATGTATGAATTTACAAACAAATCAACCGATCTAGTTGGTGAAAATTGAATTGGGCAGGCAGTCTCAAAGCAAGCCCTTTTCGAAAAAGTCTCAAAGTAAGCAGACGATCCTATTGTCTGTTACAGCTAGAGGAACCGAACAAACAATGCACAAGAAAGTGTCTGCATTCTCTCTCAAACGCAGTTAGCGGATACGTTCAGACTTCAGAAGCCGAGCCCGTGATCTTGATGGATCTAGGTTCACCGATACAGGCACGAAACAGGAGTGGTTAACTGACCTACCGCGCGCGGTTATCGCCGACGTCGTCGCCACTCGACCATGCTGTGGCCGAGAGCCGCGGCTGGAACGACCTCACCGCCGTGTCGCCATTGATGTCGTCTTCGAGGAACGAGGGATGGCGGAAGGCAGCGCCGGGTGCCCGCACGCCTAGAGGGGAGCTGGAGCAGGGGGGAACGCTCGGAGGTGATAGAACAAGAGAGATTTGCAACGCCGGCCGTTGCCGCTTTTCTTGCTACGGGTGGTTTTGATATCGTAGGTTTGATTCGTCTACAGGGAAGATCAGGAAGAAAGACGACTAGTACGACGGCGACGTGCCGGCACGACGACGCGGTCACCTCGTCTCGGCTGGCACCTCCACTTGTTTCGGCTCGGCGGTAGTAACGACGTGATCGAGGAAGGACGGCACTGATCTCAACTGCCTGCAGCTGCCCACTGGTGTTTATTTCTTGGTATTTCTTCCCGAAAATATAAATATTGTTTCCGCAAGAGATATATAGTTTTACTTATGAACATGACTAAGAAGCAGCTACACATGACTACGCTTGTGCACTACGGGAGACGGCGTCGTTGCCGTGTGCCAGGGACACACGGCAAAGGCTAAAAAACACACGGCAAAGACTTTGCCGTGTGCCGCACACGGCAAAGAACACACGGCGATATCTTGCACGGTAAAGAGCTCTTTACCGTGTGCCAAATATCGGGGCACACGGCAACGTTGAAAGGTGGGCCCCACCACCACTTGACGCCGACGACGGACGTTGACGGCGGGCTCCTGACAAGTGGGCCCCATCGATCGATCTTTGCCGTGTGCAAGCACACGGCAAAGACGCTTCCCTTCACCGTGTGCAGACACACGGCAAAGATGGATTACATTATCAAAAAAAAAACACGGTCAACGGCGTCGTCGCCGCCGTCCTGCCGAACATCTTCCGACGATCTGGTCCGCAGCACCGCCTCCTCCGTGTGGTCGCCGCCGCCTCCTCCGCGTGGTCGCCGTCGCCGCATCCTCCGCATGGTCGTCGCCACCTCCGCGTGGTCGTGGTCGCCGTCGCCGCTCCGCGTGGACGCCTCCTCCGCGTGGTCGTGGTCGTCGTCGCCGCTCCGCGCGCGTGGACGCCTCCTCCGCGTGGTCGCCGTCACGCATCCGCATGGTCGCCGCGGTGTCCCGGCTCCGTGTGGTCGACGCGGTGTCCAGGCTCCGCATGGTCGCCGTCGACGCCTCCGCGTGGACGCATCCTCCGCGTGGACGCCTCCTCCGTGTGGTCGTCGCAGCCGTCCCGGCTCCGCATGGTCGCCGCAGCGGTCCCGGCTCCGCATGGTCTCCGTGGACACCGGCGTGGAGGAGTGCGGCGGTGAGGAGGCCCTTCGGATCTCGATGCGGTCGCCGGCGTGGAGGAGTGCGGCGGTGACGAGGCCCTCCAGATCTCCTCGCTGTTGCCGTCGTAGATGCGCCGCCGCCGTCGCACCTCCGGCCTGCTCCTCGAGATGCGTCGCCGCCGCACCTCACCCCGCCGCTGCTCCTCACCGCCGGTGAGGGGCGAGCGGAGGGGGGAGGGAAGGGGAGGCAGAAGAGAGGCGGGAGAAGAGGGGTGGTGCGGGGAGAGAGAGGAGGGGCGGCGGCGGGGTGAGAGAGGAGGGGCGGCGATGGGGGCGAGGGACGAGGCGGCTGCGCGACGGGGGCAAGGGAGGAGGCGGCTAGGGTTTGAGAGGGAGAGGGGGGTGGGGGTTAAATACCCCCGGCGGAGTTAATGGGCCGGCGGGGAAAATTGGCCGCAGCTGGCCCAATTTCGCGTTTGCCGTGAGCCCAATAACCAGCTCACGGCAAAGATTTTTTTAAAAAAAATTGCTGCAAATGCATTTAATTTGTTAAATATAGCAAATAAATATCAAATTGTGCCAAATTTTAACACAAAGTATCACATGTTGTGTGTGAAAAGTACAAAAAGTTTTGAATTCAAATTTGGGATTAGGTAGAAATTTGAATAGTTCAAATTTGAATACTTTCCGAAAATCGACATAAAGTCATTTAAATATGCGAAATTAGGTAGAAAGCAAGAAAATTCCTAATATTTGGGGATTATCCATCAAATATGGACTACTTTCTGTGAAAATTGGATTGGTGCCATTTTGCATCATATTTTTGGTACTTGCTTCACAAAAAAAGTCATTTTTAACACTTAAAAAATGAAAAATAATATTTATAAAACTCGTTTGAAAAAACTCTGTTCGGTAACATTGTTTATCATACCAATATACACCTATGTGCCAAATATGAGCACATTATAACAAACTATGTCATGAGAATGGTCGTATCTTGGCCGTTTGACTTGAAACCCATAGATGTTTATAGATGATAGAACTTTTCGTGAAGGAATTTTTTGTAAAATTTGAAAAAAAGAAAGTTTATCATTTTTCCTAGCAACTAGTACACATAAGAGGACTCCATGCCAAAGGATTTCATTTTTTGAGGTTTTATTCATTTTCTTTGAGTTTTTCGAAAAAACGATCCAAATGGTGAGCATGGATATTTGTTGAAAGGGATCGAATTTTTTAAAACTGTCGACGGTTCTGTGAAGTAACCACTACTTTGTACCTAAAAATGATTTTTTCAAAAATTTCAGAGCAAACTATCACACACTTGTAGTTCAAATTTGAATTACTTTCCGAAAATCGACATAAAGTCATTTAAATGTGCGAAATTAGGTAGAAAGCAAGAAAATTCCTAATATTTGGGGATTATCCATCAAATATGGACTACTTTCTGTGAAAATTGGATTGGTGCCATTTTGCATCATATTTTTGGTACTTGCTTCACAAAAAAAGTCATTTTTAACACTTAAAAAATGAAAAATAATATTTATAAAATTCGTTTGAAAAAACTCTGTTCGGTAACATTGTTTATCATACCAATATACACCTATGTGCCAAATATGAGCACATTATAACAAACTATGTCATGAGAATGGTCGTATCTTGGCCGTTTGACTTGAAACCCATAGATGTTTATAGATGATAGAACTTTTCGTGAAGGAATTTTTTGTAAAATTTGAAAAAAAGAAAGTTTATCATTTTTCCTAGCAACTAGTACACATAAGAGGACTCCATGCCAAAGGATTTCATTTTTTGAGGTTTTATTCATTTTCTTTGAGTTTTTCGAAAAAACGATCCAAATGGTGAGCATGGATATTTGTTGAAAGGGATCGAATTTTTTAAAACTGTCGACGGTTCTGTGAAGTAACCACTACTTTTGTACCTAAAAATGATATTTTCAAAAATTTCAGAGCAAACTATCACACACTTGTAGTTCAAATTTGAATTACTTTCCGAAAATCGACATAAAGTCATTTAAATGTGCGAAATTAGGTAGAAAGCAAGAAAATTCCTAATATTTGGGGATTATCCATCAAATATGGACTACTTTCTGTGAAAATTGGATTGGTGCCATTTTGCATCATATTTTTGGTAATTGCTTCACAAAAAAAGTCATTTTTAACACTTAAAAATGAAAAATAATATTTATAAAATTCGTTTGAAAAAACTCTGTTCGGTAACATTGTTTATCATACCAAGATACACCTATGTGCCAAATATGAGCACATTATAACAAACTATACAGCGGGGATAGTCATATCTTCATTACTAATAGATATAGTAAAACTAGAAAAAAAAATGAAAATCGGTCTTTACCGTGTGTTGGCACACGGCAAAGATTTATTCTTTGCCGTGTGCCAGCACACGGTAAAGACCTTCCGTGACGGAGCCGTCTTCCCTTCCGTTTTGTGGACACGTGTCAACTTTCTTTACCGTGTGTCTTTCTTTACCGTGTGCTTTTTACCGTCTTTACCGTGTGCCATTCTTTGCCGTGTGTTATTTTGCTTTCAAAACCGTGTGTTCTTCTTTACCGTGTGCGGCACACGACAAAGATAGACGTTGCCGTGTGCCCGATATTTGGCACACGACAAAGACCCAAGCACACGGCAACGTCGTGCTCTCCCGTAGTGGTGCGACATCTCACAACTCTCTCTTCTACACTCAAATGGAAAAGATTCTCCAATTCATAACCTTATAAAGTTATAATTTTCTTTATCTCACAAACCATTCACCCGATTGATGATCAGAATTTGTAGCTGGCTTATTCATTAATATATGTTCGAAATTAGATCTTATGTTGACATGTTTTGACAACTGTATTTCATGATACTTGCCATATTGTTATCACTTGTTGACCAGATTATATAGTACTTAGCCACCATATTATAAGAACTTGTTAGCCAAAAAATTAAACTCACTTCTACACTAATACAAGACTTTCATAATAGTAATTTGTGGCATGATAACATCATTACTTGTTGAAAACACCTGAATACCCGCTAAAGTTGTGCATAATATTGCAATGTCAGAAAACATATGAAAAATCATCAGATAACAATGTATTATTATGGTGGTAACTGATGTTGTTAATATGCCAACTATACTATTATAATAGGGGAATTCTATGTTTAGAACGGTCGGTGAATAAGCTTATTCCTAGAACGTTCAGTCTCCGATGGTCCCCACGAGCGGAACTCAATTTGAAGTCTCGTGCATGCGAATGTATTTAATACAAATCCGAAAATTCAAAAAGTTTTGTAGGTCAAATAGTTTATCGGATTTAATAACTGTTTTCACCATTGAACTCGTCGCGACGGGATCTTCAAAACTAGATCCCATATGAATATGTTTCGATGATCTTTTTTCGGACCCGAAAATTACCCGCCATTAATATTTAAGTTATCCGACAGTAATACATGAGTTACCCGCTTATTGAAAGATTATTTTGCGCTTTAAGCTAGATCTCACTTTTACTTCTTTTGTGTAATTTTTTCAGCTTATAAGTTACCACCTAGTTTTATAGATGAACTACCACTTCGGGTGGTAACTACATCGTGAATAAGTTCAATAACTACACCATATTAGCCATCCGTTCTCAATAAAAAGACTCGAAACACACCATTTACAGTGTGGGTAACTTATATCCTACACAATGGGTAATTCATGTGTTATAGGGCAGTAACTTTCAGGTCCAAAAAAGAGACTCGGAACACACCATTCTTAGGGTGGGTAATTTACATACTACACCATGGGTAACTCACCGTGTTATAGGTGGGTAACTTTTTAGGTCCGAAAAAAGAGACTCGAAACACACCATATAGGGTGGGTAACTTACATACTACACCATGGATAACTCAACGTGCTACCTGTGGGTAATCTCTAGGTCTGAAAAAAAGACCTGAAACACATCATTTTCAGAGTGGTTAACTTTCATACTACACCATGAGTAACTCACGTGCTACAGATGTGTAACTTATAGGTTCAAAAAAAAAAGAGTCGAAACACACCATTCACATGGTGGGTAACTTACATACTATACCACGGATAACTCATGTGTGGGTAACTTCTAGGTTAAAAAAAGAGACACGAAACACACTTTCATAGGGTGGATAACTTACATAACACATCCTGGGTAACTCACGTGTTATAGGTGGGTAACTTTTAAGTCCAAAAAAGAGACTCGGAACACACCATTTAAGTAACTTACATACTACTCCTTGGATAACTCACATATGTTACAGGTGGGTAACTTTTAGGTCCGAAAAAAGTTATCGAAATATATCAATATGAGATCTAGTATCGAATATCTCATCACGACTAGTCCAATGGTGACAACGGATTCTAAATCATATAAACGGTTGAGCTACAAAACCTTTTGAATTTCTAATTTGTATTTATTCCGGATGACGTCACTAGTTTTGTCTTTTTGTGATACATGCAAACGAGTCTTCACTTAGGGTGGGTAACTTACATACTATAGGGTGGTTAACTTACGGTAACTTTTGGGTCCGAAAAAAAAGTTGTCGAAATATATCAACATGGGATCTAGTTTCGAAGATCTCATCTCGACTAGTCCAACGGTGCAAACGGATCCTTAATCGGATAAACGGTTTAAGCTACAAGACTTTTTGAATTTTTGAATTTTGTATTTAATGCAGATGACATCAGATGTTTTGTCTTTTCTACATCATGCTAGAGAGCTCACCGCACACTCTACTTGCCACGTTATTTGCGAATTACAAACTGTCTTGTCCTAATGTTCTATAGTTAAGCTTAATCGTAAAACTTTCTAAACGTAGTAGCGTCCTTATAATATGGAACTCGTGTCACGAAAGTGTTTGCGGTGAAACATATTTTTATAGTTATAATCGAGGAAAATGTTAGATCTTTTAGAAAAATGTGAGTTTTTTCAAACAAATTTGATATTATTTATGAATTAAATAGATTTCTACATATTTATCGAAATTAATGCAAATATGAACTATCTGGAAAGTACTCCCTCCGGGTTTCTTAGGCCCCTCCCAGTTTTTTAATTGTTTGGGTATCTAAGGCCCCTCTCATCAATTTTTCTTAATTTATGTGAGCAATTAGTGTTGTTTTCTCTATTCAACCAATGCATGCAATTTTCACTCCCTATATGTCTCTCTTTTCTTTCAATCCTCTGTAAGTGGTTAATTTCTAAATATTGATGTATGCAGTAATTAATGGAGTGAGTAATTAATCTTCTTGGTCCAAGTGTTTTAACTCCCTGGCCTTAGATACCCAAACGGAGGGGGTAAGATCTTTAAATTATAAGAATGTCATATATATATGTGCATACCTATAAATTAAGCTCTCATACAATGCATGATGGAAAATTCAAACGGTTGTTTACGTTAGCATCTGGTTTTTCTTACTTTTCTCAATGGTGTCAGATATTTAGTAATACCTGAATAAGCTCTGCTTTTTTTTCAAGTCGAAAGGACACCAAACATCTTTAAAAAAAATCTAGAAATATTTCACCAAGAAGATCACTCTTTTAATTCGTTTGTTTTAATTGATGCTCATCCGAGAGAAGATCTTCATAATCACTTCTATATGCTCAACCTAAATTCAGTGTGACTAATAGTTTTCTTTGGCCTTCATTATTTTACCTGAATGTGACCTCGGTTCACATGTTTGTTTATAAATCGTACTATTTTTCATTTTTATACAATCCAACATATTGTAGATTTTCAGAAAAACAATTTAATTAAGGCATTTAGTGAAGCATATCCCATCAAATTGTTTTCCTACACGGTTGTGGTCTTCACCGCCGGGGCAACAACCCCCTATGTTTCCATCGCGGCGCCGGCACCACCACCACCAATGCCAGATGTAATTCCCCGGGGTTTTCCCCAAATTAGATTTTTGCTTGTTTTTGTTTTTGCATCATCATGACATCAGTATCATGCGCATCGCATATTTTGGCAACAAAAATTATTTTTAATAAACCCTATTTTATTTTTCTAAAATTGTCGGAAAATATTTTATCGAGACAGTCGTCTCCGTTTTCGAAAATTAAATTGCCAAATTGTTTTGCAAAAGAAATAAAAATGTTTTTGAGTTAGAGAGAGAGCAGCCCAGCTAGCTAGGCCCAAAACCCCAGCAAGCAAACCCTAGCCTCCAAACCCTAATCCTGCCCTGGCTGTTTTCTCTTCCCACCCCCTGCCTTTTTGCAGCCACCCTCCTCCGTTTTCTGTTTTTCGCGGATCTGCCCTCCCACCCTCTTCTCTTTTCTTTTCCGCCCTTTTCCTTTTCTTTTCTCCCTTTTCTTTTCTTTTCTTTCTTTTCTTTTTCTCTCTCCCTCATCCTCACCCGTGGCCTCTCTCGTCTCCTACCTCTCCTCACCCGCGTCCCCAACCCGCGCGTGCCTCGATCCCGAGCAGCCCCGCCTTCTGCCTCCGCACCTCCTCGTCGGCTCCCTCTCTCCCCTCCGCGCCGCCGCTCTCCCTCTCTCTCCCCGCCGGCCTGCCTCCCCCGCCCGCGCCGGACCGAGCCGGTCGCCGTCTCCCCCCCGTCGCCGGCAGCGCCGCGGTCATTGTTGCTCCTCTATCTCCTCTTCCCGTGTGCGCTCCCCATCCCCGGCGACCCCCTCCAGCTCCTCCCGGCCGTGCCCCGCATCCCTCCTCTCATGTGCCTCTCCCCTCCGGCTCTCTCTCCCTTGCTCTGCCCGCGCCGAGGTCGACCTCCCCGGCCACCCCCACGTCTGGCCGTCGTCGACCTCCTCTGGCCGAGCCCGGCCCTATCCCGGTTCGTCCTCACCTCCGCCTCCCGCTCGCCACCAAGCTCCATCGCGTCCTCCCGGACCTCCTCCACCTCCCGCTTCGGCCCCTCCCTGTTCCTCTCCGTCTCCCTGCTCGTCCCTGACCGGCTACGTCTCCTCTGTGTCGGCTCCCTGCCGTGGTGGCCGTCTCCAGCTGCCTCCGTGGGTGATGCACGTGTGCAGCCCCGCTGCACATTGCCGTGGTCGCATGTGTGTTGTTGCCGTGGTTCCCCGATGTCTCCATGTCCCCGATGCGTGCCATGTTTCCCGTTCCCGGTGGACGTCCCCGTCGCCGTGTCGCGTTGCTTTCGTGTTTCCTGTTCCCGTCGTTCCCCGTTTCCCAATCCCGTTCCCGATATCGGTTCCCGGATGTTCCCGTCATGACCGAGTTCCCCGGTTGATCCCGTTACCGTGTTCCGTTCCCCGACGTCTCCCGTTTTCCCCGGTGACTCCCGATCTCTGTTTCCCGTCGTGAATCGGTCCCCGACGACAAGTTCCCCGTGTGCGTCCCCGGTGCCGTGCTACGACAAGGTCGACGACCGTGGATGCGCCAAGTTCTCCGATGCCGTGAACCCCGACGACCGTGAACGGCGAAACGACAAGGACTACTTCCCCGACACCGAAGCCCGCCAAGTTCTCCGCTTCGTTTGTGTTTTGTGACGGCCGCCTTCGTGCGCGTCCGTGAAGACCGGTGCCTGATACGTCTTCGACGTATCTATAATTTCTTATGATCCATGCTTGTTTTCATACCTTTTGCTACATGTTTTGTTTACATCTTATAGCATTTTTATGCATTTTTGGAACTAACATATTAACAAGATGCCCCAGTGCCAGTTCCTGTTTTCTGCTGTTTTCCCGTTTCAGAAAAGTACTTAAGGAAATATTCTCGGAATTGGACGGGACAAAAAGCAGCAGTCTTATAATTCAATGGACTACATGGAGCCCGAAGGAGAGGACCTGGAGGGCCGTGGGCCGGCCACACCATAGAGTGGCGCGGGACCCATGCCTGCCGCGCCACCAGGTGGTGTGGGGCCCACGGGAGCCCTCCGACGCCACCCTTTCGCCTATATATTGCCCCCGACGCATAAAACCTAGACGGACCCCGTCATATTCCAAAGAAACATCTGCAGCGCCGCCGCCATCGCCGACAAGTTTCGGGGGACAGAAGTCTCTGTTCCGGCACCCTGCCGGGATGGGGAAGTGCCCCCGGAGCCATCTCCATCGACTCCACCACCATCTTCATCGCCGTTGCTGACTCCCATGATGAGGAGGGAGTAGTTTTCCCTCGGGGCTGAGGGCCGTACCGGTAGCCATGTGGTCTATATCTCTCTCTCCCATGATGTGATCTATATGTGATCATGAGCTTTGCAATCTAGATGTTGTTATGTTACTCAAGTGGGCGTTATTTATGTGATCTCCGGAGACTCCTTGTCCCACGTGTGTAAAGGTGACAGTGTGTGCACCGTGTGGGTCTTTAGGCTATATTTCACAAGATACTTGTTCACTGATTTATCATTTGAGTTGGATGTCTCTATGAAATTGTGGTGTGTTAGTACCTCCTATGAATGCTCATGGTCCAGTGTGGGGTATTCATTAGTACTTGGGAATATATGTTTGAGGCGTGCTTTTGCATTCCTACACAATGAATTAGTGTTCGTTATCCAGCCGGAGAATACTTCGGAGTAGTATATTGAAGTGCTTATATTTATATTCAATTATGATTGCATTGTTGAGAGTGACCACTGGTGAAAGTATGATCCCTAGGCCTTGTTTCTAAGCATTGAAACACCGTTTACAACAAGTTCTGCTACATGTTTGCTTGCTGCCATTTTTATTTCAGATTGCAATTACTACTTATAATCATCCATATTACTTGTATTTCACTATCTCTTCGCCGAACTAGTGCACCTATACATCTGACAAGTGTATTGGGTGTGTTGGGGACACAAGAGACTTTTCGTATTGTGATTGCAGGGTTGCTTGAGAGGGATACCTTTGACCTCTACCTCCCTGAGTTCGATAAACCTTGGGTGATTCACTTAAGGGAAACTTGCTGCTGTTCTACAAACCTCTGCTCTTGGAGGCCCAACACTGTCTACAAGAATAGAAGCGTGTGTAGACATCAAGCTATTTTCTGGCGCCGTTGCCGGGGAGGCAAGGTAAAAGGTACTCACATCATCTGGCTACTAAGCTATTTTCTAGTACTGTTGCTGTTGTGTGAGTGCTCGAAGTTATTTCCTTTAGATTCTGCAATTATATCTTTTTGTTTCTTGTTTTTAATTTCACTAGTTAGGCTTAATGGAAACAACAAAAAAATTAGTATTAGTTCTTTGGAAATCATTTTTTGCTAATGCTATGGAAAAGTCTAAGCTTGGGGAAGCTAGTTTTTATGAAAATGATCTTTTTAGTTCCCCAGCTTTAGAGGAGAAAATTTGCTCTGATAATACTTTGTCTCCCATATGTGGTAATTCGAATCATGCTTGTGATATTCTAAATCCACCTACTGAAAGTATTCCTTTTAAATACCTATGAAAATTGTTGAAAAGGTTATGGATGAATGTTATGCAGGGGATGGAACAATCCGTCCAAGTGATCACTTGCTGAAACTTACAGAACTTTGTGAGTTGTTTAAGATTGCAGGTTTATCAAGAGAAAATGTCATGAAGAAATTATTTCCATTGTCACTTAAGGACAAAGCAAGGGAGTGGTATGATCTACTTGATGATCCTCATCATTTGGAGTGGAAGGAGCTTGCAAATCTCTTTTACTCTAAATTTTATCCTCCTTATGAAATGCATTTGGATAGGAATTACATTTTTAATTTTTGGCCTCATGATGGAGAAAGCATTGCTCAAGCTTGGGGAAGGCTGAAAACATTAATACTTAAATGTCCTAACCATGATCTTCCTAAGAAAATAATTGTTACTAATTTTTATGCAAGGCTTTCAGGTGATTGCAAGAATTATCTAGATGCCTGTTGAGGGGGTTCTTTCACAAGTAAGAAGCTTGAAACTAGATGGGATCTTCTTGAGAAAATTCAAGACAATACTGAAGGTTGGGAGAATGACAAAGGTAAAGAATCAGGTATAAACTATGAATATGATTGCATTAAGTCCTTCATTGAAACTGCTGTTTTTCAAGAGCTTAGTGCTAAATATGGTCTTGATTCTCAAATTATTGTTGATTATTGTAGAGCCTTTGCTTCTCATATTAATGTTCCTAAAGAAAATTGGGACCTATATCATGAACCTTTTAAAGACACTTCCATGAAAATGATATTGTTGTTAATGATTGTAATAAACGTGCTCAAACTTCTGAAAATACTATCTCTTATAAGCATGTTAATTTTTGTGGAGTACTTAGACCTTGTAAAAAGAGCCAAACTGAAGAAGAATATTGTATCCATCATAGGAATGAAAAAACTAGAACTTGGAATAGAGCTCTTGATGATCTTGGTGAAAAAGTTTGTGCCCACTATCCTTTTATTTGTGAACTTTGCTATAAAGTTGGTCATTTCAATTTTCAATGCTCAGGGAAAGATAATAGCCTTTCTAATCCAATGAGTACTGCGAGTCTGTATTGTGATGACATGATCACTCCTAATCAGCATGATGAACTTATATTATTTTTGGGGTGTGAAGATTTATCAAGAAAAACTTCTTTAATAGATATGAGTGCTTTTGATATAAACAGCGTCCTGCATGGTTGTCATCTTTATTGTGTTGATAATTGCCATACAAATACTTATATACAAAATATTATACAAGATGGGATTTTACCAAAATATGACAGGATTAATATGTGTTTTGATCTTATCAATGAAAGAGAAGAATCCTTCCAAGTTTCCTCTGTTGTTTCTAACAATAAACCAGGTTATGTGGAGAAGCTTCCTTCAAGGCTCTCCCTCCTAAGAAGGGAAAGAAGAAGAAGAAGATGAAGAGTAAAAGGAGAGAGGAAACGATACCTTTCCCTAAACATGTTGCTCCTATTATAGTTGTTGCTGATGAGTATGAATTCGATGATTTTGAATTAGATGATGTTCCTATGCCTGTTACTTATATTAGTGATCATGATTGGGAAAAGCATAGTACTTTTGATATTGAAACCTCTTGGGTACTAATTCTGAAAATGATGATGCTAATGATTGCAACACTATTAGTACTATCCATATTCTTTCCAATGATGATATGATAAGCTCTAAGCTTAGGGATGAGGTGTTTGAAAATCCTTTTGCTACTAGTGATTACATGTTTGATACATCTCCTTCTAGTAAAAATGATGATATGTTTACAGATTAACACACTTTGGAAGATAAATATTCTATTCCTTATGATGATACTATGCCCCCAGTTTTTGATAATTATTATAAAGAATATTATGAACATGGGTTATAATTACAATCATCCTCATGAAACTTGTCATAATTATGAGGGATCACCCAAAACCATCCCTTTAATATACAACCTGTTTATCATGTTNTATACTAAAATTAATATAGGATAACCAGAAGCAAGAGAAATAGGCTAGAAATTCCCACGTTAATCAGAAAATACTGGCCCTCGGTTTAGTGGATCTTGAGTTTGTGACCTTTCAATCTGCGTAACATATATTATAACATTGCCAGTCCTCACGTTAAAGATAACACGTACGTATATTCAACAAAAAAAAAAAGCATACATGTGTATGCATAGGAGTTGTGGCTCTGTTATTCAAGACAGCAAGACCCTCACGGCTTCCTTTACGGCGTGTTCTTTTCCTCATGTTTGTCATTTGCAAAACTAGCTCATTATTTAGCTCGTTCTTTTGAGTTTTCTAGTCGTTTTTTTTACAAAATACAGTACAATCGCTCACATACATGTGCACACACTTACCCCTATGAACGCACGAACACACACCCTACCTCTATGAGCACCTCCGAGAGACTGAGCCGGCGGGTTGAGTCTTGAGATTGACGAAGTCACCACACACGCCTCGCTATCGACGGAAACGTCGTCTTCCACGGAATAATATTTCACCTAAATGAGAAACACCAGTGTTAAACATAGGATTTCAACTCTGGTGGTACAAGCACCCTCCTAACCATCCTACCTTTCTAGTTTGTCGGTCTGGCCTGGTATGTCTCTAGATTGTACCAGGGAAACTATTTATATTGGCATTATGTTGGTTTAATTAATAAAGGGCGCACGTTCTCTTAAAAAAAGGGTCAAAAACAAAAGAACGCTTCTGCGAGCATAGAGGGTACCGACCCAAATCTTCCCTCTCCTACCGTCAAGGTCGATTTTTCTTCTTGCTCTTTCAATCGCCATACTCTTTTTCATCAGCCAGATCGGTAGATGATGAAGACCGCGACACATCCAGCTCTTGTATCTGCAGATCTAATCACTTCATGCCGCAGACTTCCTGAGCCTAAGTCCGCCTCAGCCTATACCATAGAGGTGGTGTCGCAGATATCTGCGTAACTCAGCCAAATTTTAGCCCTAGGGTGCTGCTGGTGGGCAATGCTATCCGGAATACATGAAGCCAGAAGCGAGCAGTTGATGAGGAGGCAACAGAGATGGCATTACATGCGGCCAAGGTAGCAAAGTGGTGTCAACAGCATCAAAGGCGATGAATGGAACTTTATTGATTCGCCGTACCGGTGTTCTGTTCCTCGGTTCAGGGTGATGTTGAGGTTCATAGGAGCATTACAAGCAGGGATATAAGGTGTTGAGTCTTTATCGGTTGCTACACAGTAGCATTTTTTTGGTGACGAGACTGATTAATTAGCAAAGGACAAACCGATATCAAATCAAAGCTGCTGGAAACAAAGGATGTGACGTCTACCTGAAACTCTGTATGTTTACTATGCAATGCATCTATACAGGCCAATATTTGGTTCCAGGGTTCATGACGAGATGCATATGAGGACACCAAAAGGTATGTACGGACACTTTAGGGGCGTGTTGGGTAGCCCACGCATGACAGGAATGCACTGTTGCAGACGAAATTCGGCCCGTTTGGTGGCCTGCCCCGTTCCGCGAGCCTGCATGAGCACGAACATTAAATCACTCTGGACCAGGCCTGGGAGGAACGCTCGATTCGACCATTTATTCAGAGCCACCCTTTCGTAGTGTATTTTCGGACACTATTAGCTACAGCCTGGCTCAGCCTTGTACGTGACTCTTGTTGTGCTCACCTCCCTTAGGCCTCTCTAAACTCTCCACTTAGTCCCTCTCTAATCTCTCTAAATATTGCTCGATTCAAAAAAAGGTGTACATGAGAAATATGCGCGTCGATGAGTAGGTTCGATTTCCATGCTCGGTTTCGAGATTTGTGGAATGTATCTTCTTAATTTCGGATCAATGTTTACCCTTTTTTTGGATGAATTTTGTCAAATTAGTCGTACTCGTTCGACCGTTTGAAATATCCTTTAACGTGTAGTTTCATCTCAACATTCCGCACAACTTCTGTGTTGTAAGTTTTCTGTTTCGGTGTTCGTATGCGAGCAGAATTTATACTGAACTTTGTACATGTTTAGACTGCACTAGTGTGCACTTCGTTCTTCAACCTCCGTCGCCATTTTTTTGCCGCCGGCATAGCAGCCGCTACTAGGCTATAGCGGCACAACATCAGCTACTGGACATCATCTTCGCTCAGGGGCCATCGCTCGTAGCCATGGAATCCGCCGTCGCCGCAAATCACGTATTTACACTGCAGGTAGTGTACCGCTAGATTCACAAGCCATGGCTTTGTTACAGCGCTAGATTCACAAGCCATGGCTATGTTAGATAGAGATAAGAAAATGGGTACATTAATTTTCTCTATATACTACTATACATGTGCAAGCAGTAAGCCAGTAAACCGTACATATATAAGCAGACATCATATTCAACTTCTTGAAAGAACTACAAATAAACACGTCACAGATTTGGAGATGGTGTTTTATGATCTAGATCATGTGAGACCACATATTCAAGTCAATCCAGCTAAGTAAAAGATGGAGGTACTGGGACCGGCCCTGTTCAGAATATGCGCATGCGTTTATACACGTACACGCGTGATAAACCATTAAACCATAAGACTGATATATGACCCTATAGGAGGATGAGAATTCACTTGTTAAAAGAAGAAGCAAGCTTCAGCTAAATCATTGTACCAGTCGATGGAGATCGATTCACCTCGTGGAATATAAGGAAAAGGCTGATAAGAAATCCGATGAATGTCCTCGGAAAGAATCTAACCACACGGAGCCCACCACTGGTTGGGTGTAGGGGAAACACAATCCTGCATCCTCTCGGGAATTTTGACCCTAGTTCGGCAATTTTTAGCTTCAGTGTTTCTATGTTTAGCGCAATAAAACAATGATATCTCCCAATAAATATGCGAAATTCTAGATCTCAGTCATTGTTCCTTCCCTTGCCATCACCGGTGAGCGTCGATGTGGTATTCACGCCAGTGGGGCTTGGGCTGCACGACGGTGTCCCAACTCGTCGGCGCCTGCGGCAGCTGTTGTGGCTTGGTCCAGCGTGAGATGGCGGCTGCTACGAGCGGAGCGCAACGCAGAACTAAGTCAGAGGATGAACGAAAATGCACGCATTGATTTGATACTCGAACGGTGGTCGCACGACTCGGGCCATAGGGGCCTGGTCGTGCCTGCATGCAGGCTAAACGATACATCGCCTCCATGTGGCGTGAGAGGGAGAGGCTCCCCAGTCTCCTACTAGACAGAATCTCTCTTGTTCTCTAACCCAATGGGGCCACTATTCAAACCAAAATGAGAACAAACAATAAGAAAATGAGCAGCATGTCTAAGAGATCATAATGCATAGCCTGAACCCCAGAGACGCAACGTGGGGCTTCATTATCGGCTCACAATTTCAATGTCGCCCCCTTTATTTTAGAGGTTAATTAGTTTCATGACCGATGCATTTGATTACTTGGCTTGTGGCCCGCTAATCCTGAGGACCAAACATAATTAACCACATGATCATGAGCATGGCAATTATTCAGACCGATCATGAGCATGGCATCCATTCTCATGCGAGCATAGGTCTCAAGTGCGAGTCGGCTAAAGGGACCATGCTTAAGCCGGTAGCGGCAGAAACGTCTATCGTGGGTGATCACCCTTGTCGCGACCCAGTTCTCGGTCAAGGCACAAATCCCTGCTGAGCCAGATACCTTTACCACCAGGCAGGCTGCCGCACGGCGGCTGGCTGCGGCGAGCGTCGGGTAGGCTATCGCTTGCATCTTTTCTCTTCCACCACGACAGACGATATGCGGCTGCGCATGAAATCCATCTTGGACACTTCGCTACCGTTTCTACTACTTGACGTTTGGTTGTGCAATCACTGAGGCAGGAGACCACGATGCATGCTAAAATCCTCGGCAGCGGCAGATAACCCTAGCTTCTTTCTCACCTCGCCCCGTTTCATTGCGATCTCGCCTACAAGTTGACAACAGGAGTTTACTTATGCCGCCGGCGTGCGTCATGTAACATCGACACCATGCTTCTCCCCGAGAAGGCAGCCAAGGACAAGGGTGAATCAGATCCGCTTCCTCGCCGGCGTCGACAGCTAGCTCCTTGCAGCGGCGGCCACATCGCCGGTTTTTTGTTTTGTTATTTTCTTATCTGGAGCACAGACGGTTTTATTATATGAAACGTTTGCAAACTCTTCTGAATCTCACTTGTATCTTCCATCGGTGTGCGATCGCAAACCCGGCCCCTGGGGCACACGTACGGTTGAAGAAAACGTGGGTGATGGCGATGCCCTTATGCACCGGTCTCCCTTTGCTAGTTCTGTACTAGTGGGACCTCTACCTCTTCATATTGTGGTTGATAAAAACGTAGGCACATCTGCTATACTTTTAGGAGCGCGCCAATAAATTTCAAAGAATGAATTAGTTGTAGAAAAGGTAGAGAGACTATGAAATTTTCTTTTGAGCACTAAACTAAAGACGGTGATCCTATCTAGTCCTGTCTGGACTGCCTGCTGGAGCTAGAGAAAAACCATGGTATTGGCTCCAAAGGTTTCAGGTCTTTAGGATGACCTGGTCTTACATGCATGCAACGTTAGGGGATGACCTGGTCTTTATCACGCTCAGGATTGGTTGACGTAGCGTCAGGCCACACCCGCCAGTGATCCAAAGTCACCTGACGTTACGTCAGCGAATATCATGGGTTTGGCTCAACAGCTACCGCCTACTACTAGCGTGTTAATGTAGTGTATTGATTTTGATGTCGGCATATATTTAGTAGACCGAACAGTAGAGAAAACTTGACATGAAAATCAGATGAGTAGATGACCATACACCTGTTAGAGTATATATGTATATTGTATTTTCCCCACCTGTTAGGGGGCTTTCTGTATATTTACCTGTACCTGTACTATATACATTGTGGCCTTTGGCCCCTGGGAATACAATCTGTGCTATTTCCCTAACATGGTATCAGAGCAAAATTAGGTCTCTTTTTTCTACTTTTTTTTCCGGCCGAAGCCATCGTGCGCCGCCGCCCGTGTGTCGCCGTCGCTGTCCTCCCGTCGCCGGCTCCTCCTCCGGCCGTCGCCGCCGCCGCGCCCCGGCCACACGCCGCCGCGCCCCGGCCGCCACCGGCGCTTCTCGTCTCCGCCCCGGCACCACCCGCTCTCCACCCGCGACCGCACCCGCGCCTCCACCCCCGCGCCTCCACCGCACCCGCTCTCCACCCGCGACCGCCCGCGCCCGCGCCTCTCCCGCTGCTCCTGCATCGCCGCCGGCCCTCCACCTGCGCCTCTCCCGCGGCTTCCCTCATCGCCGCCGGCCCTCCACCCGCGCCCTCCCGCATCGCCGTCGGCCTTCCCGCCCGCTCCGGCCTCCCGCATCGCCGCCATCCGCCGCCTCGTTGCGGCTTCCCGGATCGCCGCCGGCCCTCCACCCCACCTGCGCTGCTCCCCTGCACCTCCCCGGCCGGCGCCGTCCCCTGCTGCGCCTTGTCTTCGATCTGGTGTCTCCCACCGTCGGCCCGCCGCTACTGCTGTTTCCCTGCCCGCTGCTTCGATCTGTTCTGTGTCCGTGAGTTTGCTTCAAAAAAAAAAAAAAAAAAAAAAAGGTACAATGTCTTCCTCGTCGGGCTATGTTGCGATTCCTCGCTGCCCGGTGATTTTTGATGGCGCGAATTACCCTGATTTCGCTGCCTTTATGCGCGTCCACATGCGCGGTCTTCGTCTTTGGGGTGTGCTTTCTGGCGAGGTCTCCTGTCCGCCGCGCCCCGTTGCTCCTCTGGCACCCATTGCGCCGCCGCCTGTTGCCTTTGCTTCCGATGCTACTCAGGAGGCTAAGGATGCAGCCCAGCGTGCTTATGACACTGCTCTGGCTGATTATAAAGGGAAGGTCGAGGAGCATTCTACTGCAGTTGCGACATACCGGCTGGATCTGTCTGACTACGCTCAGTGGATAGATGAGGATGCTCGTGCTGCTGCTGTTCTCACCTCCAGTGTTCTGCCTCAGTATGCTGCTGAGTTCATGGGTCTTCCCACTGCTGCTGCTCAGTGGACTTTTCTTCGTCAGCGCTATCAGCCGTCTGGCGATGCTCTTTACTTGTCCGTGGTTCGTCAGGAGCATGATCTTCAGCAGGGTGATTCAACTATTGATGACTTCTACACTCAGAGTGCTGCTATATGGCGTTAGCTTGATTCTCTTCGTACTGCTGTGTGTGGCACCTGTCCCTGCTGTCTGACTGTGCGCGCGGATCTGGAGTTTCAGCGCGTCTATGAGTTCTTGTCGCGGCTCCGTAAGGAGTTTGAGCCGCGCCGTGCCCAGCTGCTTGCCCGTGGTCGTGTTCCGCTCTCTGAGGTACTAGCTGAGCTTCGGGCTGAGGAGACTCGTCTTCGTGGTGCTGGTCTTCTTGAGGTTCCCTCTGTACTTGCTGCTCGTGGTCCTCCTGTGCCGTCTGCTCGTGGTCCTTCTGTGCCGCCAGCCTCGTTGCGGTCTCCAGGTCCGCCGATACTCTCTCCTCCTCCGGCCCAGAGTCAGCCTCAGCAGCCCCGTGCGTCTCCTCGTCCTCCCTGCGCCTACTGTAACAGGCCTGGTCATGATATCTCGGGCTGCTGGAAGAGGGATCCCAGCTTACGTCAGCAGTTCCTTGCTCGTCGGCAGGCTGGTTCTTCAGGATCTTCTGCTGTTGCCCAGGCTGGATTGTCAGGATCTTCTGCTGCTGCACTGTCTGATCAGGACATTATCCGAGGTCTTCGTAGTCTGCTCGCTGCTACAGGCTCTTCCTCGACGGGCACTGCTGGTTCTGTGACTAGCTCTTCGGGCACCGTGCGACCACCACCTTCTACACAGTCAGGTACGTCATCCCCGTGGTATCTGGATTTTGGAGCCTCTTTTCATATGACTTCTGCGTCTTCTATTCTTTCTGCTCTTCGCTCTTTTATTTCTCCTGTCCGTGTTATCACGGCTGATGGTACCTCTCTTCCTGTTTCCAGTCGAGGCACCCTTTCTACTTCCTCTTTCTCTGTTCCTGATGTTTCTCATGTTCCTAGTCTTAAGATGAACCTGTTTTCTGCTAGTCAGCTTACTGATTCTGGTTGTCGCGTCATTCTTGACGCTGATTCTTGTGCTGTTCAGGACCGTCGTACACAGGCCCTGGTTGGAGCTGGCCCTCGCAGCCTTGAGTCCCCGGGGCTATGGGAGTTAGACTGGCTTCGCGTTCCTTCCGCTGACTCTTCATCAGCCAGTCCTTCTGCGGTTGCTGCTTCTGTCACTGGCTCTTTTCAGCAGTGGCATCATCGGCTGGGTCATCTTTGTGGCTCCCGTTTATCGTCATTAGTTCGTCGTGGTCTTCTGGGGTCTGTCTCAGGAGATGTGTCTTTACATTCGTGTCAGGGTTGTAGGTTAGGCAAACAGATTCAGCTTCCCTATCCTACTAGTGCGTCTGTATCTCAGCGACCTTTTGATTTAGTTCATTCAGATGTTTGGGGTCCGGCACCCTTTGCTTCTAAAGGGGGCCATCGATACTATATTTTGTTCATTGATGATTTTTCACGGTACACCTGGTTATTTTTTATGCGCTCTCGCAGTGAGGTGCTTGCTATTTATCAGCGCTTTGTGGCCATGGTTCGTACTCAGTATTCCTCTCCTATTCGTGTGTTTCGTGCTGATTCTGCAGTAGAGTATATCTCCCAGCACCTGCGTGGTGTCCTTGCTGAGCAGGGCACCCTTGCCCAGTTCTCGTGTCCCGGTGCCCATGCTCAAAATGGTGTCGCCGAGCGTAAACATCGTCATATTCTTGAGACTACCCGTGCTATGATGATTGCTTCCTCTCTTCCGCCGCATTTCTGGGCTGAGGCTGTTGCTATGTCGACTTACCTCATTAACATTCAGCCATCTGCTGCCCTTCAAGGTGGCATTCCTCTCGAGCGTCTTTCTGGTACCTCTCCAGACTACTCGGCCCTTCGTTTATTTGGTTGCGCTTGCTATGTTCTTCTTCCTCCTCGCGAACGCACCAAACTGACCGCTCAGTCTGTTGAGTGTGTTTTTCTTGGATACAGTGATGAGCATAAGGGCTACCGCTGTTGGGACCCTGTTGGTCGTCGGATGCGCATCTCCCGTGATGTCACATTTGATGAGACGCGCTCCTTCTATCCTCGCCACACCTCTGGCACTTACCCGGTGGATGATATCTCTTTTCTCCTTTTTCCTGATTCACCTCCTGCTGTCTCTTCTCCACCTCCTAGTTCTTGTGTGCCTCCTCCATCTTCGGCGCCATCCTCTTCTCCGCCTAGTACTCCTTGTTCTCCGGCTTCGGCTCCTCCTTCTCCTATTCCTTCTTCTCTTCTTCTGCTGAGTCGTCTTCCGCTGATGAGTCTTCCCATTCACTGCCTGTTCGTCAGCGTCGTCCTCCTGACCATTATTCTCCTAGTAAGTATGGTCTTTCTGTTGTCTCCGAGCCGACTTCTTATCGGGATGCTGAGCGTCATCCTGAATGGCAGCTTGCCATGGCTGAGGAGATCGCTGCGCTTGAGCGCACTGGCACCTGGGATCTTGTTTCTCCCCCTTCTGGTGTTCGTCCTATCACGTGTAAGTGGGTCTATAAAATTAAGACCCGCTCTGATGGATCTCTCGAGCGCTATAAAGCGCGTCTTGTGGCTCGTGGCTTTCAGCAGGAGCACGGCCGTGACTATGACGAGACTTTTGCCCCTGTGGCTCATATGACCACTGTTCGTACTCTTCTTGTTGTTGCTTCTGTTCGACGCTGGTCTGTGTCCCAGCTTGATGTTCAGAATGCTTTTCTTAATGGCGAGTTGAGTGAGGAGGTTTATATGCAGCCTCCTCCTGGGTATTCTGTTCCTGATGGGATGGTTTGTCGTCTTCGACGATCTCTATATGGCCTGAAACAGGCCCCTCGTGCCTGGTTTGAGCGCTTCTCCTTAGTGGTTATCGCCGCAGGCTTCTCTCCCAGTGCTCATGATCCTGCACTGTTTGTCTACACCTCTCCTCGGTGTCGGACCTTGCTGCTTCTCTATGTTGATGACATGATCATCACCGGTGATGACCCTGAGCACATTGCCTTTGTTAAGGCTCGTCTACGTGAGCAGTTTCTCATGTCTGACCTTGGTCCTCTTCGCTACTTTCTTGGGATTGAGGTTTCTTCTACAGCCGATGGCTTCTTTATCTCTCAGGAAAAGTATATTCAGGATCTTCTTTCTCGGGCTGATCTTAGTGATGACCGTACTGTTGAGACTCCTATGGAGCTTAATGTTAAGCTTCGTCCTACTGATGGTGATCCTCTTTCTGATCCCACACGTTATCGTCATCTTGTTGGGAGTCTTGTTTACCTTGCTGTCACTCGCCCGGATATCTCTTATCCTGTTCATATTCTGAGTCAGTTTGTCTCAGCTCCTACCACCGTTCACTACAGTCATCTCCTCCGTGTTCTTCGTTATCTCCGTGGCACTATTACTCGTCGTCTTTTCTTCCCTAGTTCCAGCTCTCTCCAGCTCCAGTGTTACTCGGATGCTACGTGGGCGAGTGATCCTACGGATCGTCGTTCACTTTCTGCTTACTGTGTGTTTCTTGGTGGTTCGCTTGTTGCTTGGAAGACGAAGAAACAGGTAGCGGTTTCCCGTTCGAGTGTTGAGGCTGAGCTGCGGGCTATGGCTTCGTTGATTGCTGAGGTGACCTGGTTACGGTGGTTGCTTGCAGATTTTGGGGTCTCTGTTACGACACCCACTCCTCTTTTGTGTGACAGTACAGGTGCTATCAGTATCGCACGTGATCCGGTCAAGCATGAGCTGACCAAGCATATTGGTGTTGATGCTTTTTATACACGTGCTCAGGTACAGGATCAGGTTGTTGCGCTTCATTATGTGCCTTCAGATTTGCAGTTGGCGGATTTCTTTACAAAGGCACAAACCCGAGCGCAGCATGACTTCTTACTCTCCAAACTCAGTGTTGTGGATCCACCATGAGTTTGAGGGGGGGGGTGTTAGAGTATATATGTATATTGTATTTTCCCCACCTGTTAGGGGGCTTTCTGTATATTTACCTGTACCTGTACTATATACATTGTGGCCTTTGGCCCCTGGGAATACAATCTGTGCTATTTTCCTAACAACATCGTCGATATCTCTACTGGTGGTCATATATTACATTCATCAATCGAGTCGGGTGTTACTAGTAGTATCATAAGATGCAAGGCTTTTCTTTCTTCCTATGCATAAATGCCTAGCTCGTATACATGTTCAACGTATACGAGCATCCAGTTGTTCGGCTTGGGTCCGGATGGCACCCGCCTGGTTCGGGGCCGGGTTTGGCCCCCCCATACCCGCACCCGCGCGGTGCGCCTTGAGGAGCAGCACCCACGAGATCTGGCGCGCGTTCTTGCCGCGGCCAGCCTTTCCGTCGGCGAGCCCCGCGGGGGTGCTGTGTGGTGCGTGCGTGGTGGGTGGTGTGTGGTGCGTGTGTGGTGGGTGGTGTGTGGTGCCGCGTGGGTGGTGTGTGGTGCGTGCGTGGTGTGTGCTATGTGGAGCGTGCGTGCGTGGATGCGTGCGCTGTGTGGTGTGTGTGATGTGTTGTGGTGTGAGACAATGACATGTGGGTTCACATGTCTTAGTCGGGTCTGCGGGTTCGCGGGTCCGGGTTTGGCACCCCCATACCCGCCTCCGCTAGACCCGGCGGGTCTGAATCTTTACCGCTAAGCAGCCCCACGGGTATAGTTTGCCACCAAACCCTCCCCATTTAGTGCGGGTACCCGTCGGGTTAGCGGGTTTCGGGTACCCATTGCCATCCCTAGATGCAACGGGAATTCAGGGTGTGCATTGGTACAGCCGTACGTGACTCTGCATCCCGAACTCCTTCACCCTGTCAATATGCAGCCTAGGCCATCAATTTCCCACAGAAATGTGGTTCAGTGGAGGAGGCGGAGGAGACACACAGGTGCAAGCTGTTGTGAGCTCGCTACGCAAGATGCATCAATAGTCAGGTGAAGACTATTTGGAAGTATAAAACCGCGACAAAATTTAAATACTTACTTAATTACGCTTCACTGGAAGGTGTACAAAGTATCATTAGAAGTTAAGAATGTTTGAGAGAGCAACCAATCCACTGTTTGTCATCTCTAGAAATTGAGTTCTTCCGTAAACCTACGCCCTCCTTGATGTCTTCAATCCTTGCATCCCGTGCCCGATTATTAGTTTTGTCAAGTACTTCGATGTTTTTTGTAACAAAAAAACAATACAAATACTGAATTTGAGGGAATGTCTATTAAGTGATGTATTTCGGGTGCTTGGCTATTAATATTATCTTCAAATTAAGAGATAGAATATACTACCACGTTTTCTTATGATTATATTATATCGAAACTTCTTAATTTTTCGACCTTCTTTTAAATCCTAACCAATGTAACTTACTTCATCTGAGAGAGGACAAATAGATCGTTTTGCTGAAAAAATCGAAATCACCATTTATAAGTTTCGAAAAATTCGGTAAACAATTCTAGAGATAGATGATATTGAGATCTACCATTGTGTAGAAATTCAGTCCAAAATTCGTTGTATTATGGGATGAGCCAACATGACAAAAGGGTGGATCCGGGCGCGGTTAACAATGGACATTTCCAAAAAAAATGGAAATTGTCCGATTTCTATTTTTTGTGTAGCCCATAATATGACAAATTTTTGATTGAAATTTTTCATCATGGTAGATCTCAACATTTTCTATCCTAGAATAAATTGCCAATTTTTTTGAAACATTTAAATGTCAAAAAAAAATTAAAACAGCCACCATGGAGCTCGGGCTCCATTTGTGTTTCCGACTTTATCTTTGATATACATGGATATAAAATGAAAATATTGAAAGCTCTATAATTTGCAAGCCTACGTACAACCTACATTGGACTACATACCTATGTGCTACCTATCATTGGTTACGTCTTTTTGCTATTTTTTTTTGAAAAGTAGGTTATACGCCGAAATTTGCATCGGCAGATGCATATAGCCATACATTATTGGAAGCATGACAAACAACTTACTTCTAACTATTGACCAAACATCAACGACTTATTGCATAGCTCTCCTAATATGAGAAATAATTCTGGAGCTGCACATGATATTTGTGAGACACTGGAGGAACCCAAAATAGTTTGACGGCTTCCATTGAACTTTTCTGGCATCCCATCTCCTGCAAATAAACTGCATTATGTTGCAAATATCAAGGTGATAGTGATAATGCTAGATAACATATATCACTAACATTCTGCATAAACCGATGCAGACGCCGGGGTTATCCCCTGTTCAAGAAGAAAATATGGGACATGATCTAGTGGGGTTATTAGATATGGAATCCACCCGCCGGGGTTATCTACTTTTACAAGTGTTAGGGAAGTGGATGTACAACCCAGCCATCCAGCTTCAAATCCTCACGGACGCATATTTGAGTTGTTATTATTTAAAAAAGAAATCGCTGTAGGGGCCGGGCTTCCCCAACCACATTCCTTAAAAAAAGTGTTGCCATCGATAGTGGATATGCACTAAATGAACCGCCATGCCTCAGTGGAAATATGATCAAACTTTAATTTCTAGATGCATTCTTTTTTTACATGTATATTCTTCTGTTGAATGTAGACATTTTCAACATTCTAGATCGATAATATAGAAAGCATTCTCAATGATCCCATTCCTCATGCTTTCATGAGCTTTTATTGATTTTCCTTAACATTTAGAATAACAGTAGGAGAATTTCTATATTGATCATTAGAAGAAGATGGTACAAGAGACCCGAACTGCTACGTTTATTAGAGGAAAACCGGACAAAACCTTGATGTCTACACACGCTTCTATTCTTGTAGACAGCGTTGGGCCTCCAAGAACAGAGGTTTGTAGAACAGCAGCAAGTTTCCCATAAGTGAATCACCCAAGGTTTATCGAACTCAGGGAGGTAGAGGTCAAAGGTATCCCTCTCAAGCAACCCTGCAATCACAATACAAAAAGTCTCTTGTGTCCCCAACACACCCAATACACTTGTCAGATGTATAGGTGCACTAGTTCGGCGAAAAGATAGTGAAATACAAGTAATATGGATGATTATAAGTAGTAATTGCAATCTGAAATAAAAATGGCAGCAACCAAACATGTAGCAGAACTTGTTGTAAACGGTGTTTCAATGCTTAGAAACAAGGCCTAGGGATCATACTTTCACCAGTGGTCACTCTCAACAATGCAATCATAATTGAATATAAATATAAGCACTTCAATATACTACTCCGAAGTATTCTCCGGCTGGATAACGAACACTAATTCATTGTGTAGGAATGCAAAAGCATGCCTCAAGCATATATTTCCAAGTACTAATGAATACCCCATACTGGACCATGCGCATTCATAGGAGATACTAACACACCACAATTTCATAGAGACATCCAACTCAAATAATAAATCAGTGAACAAGTATCTTGTGAAATATAGTCTAAAGACCCACACGGTGCACACACTGTCACCTTTACACACGTGGGACAAGGAGTCTCCGGAGATCACATAAATAAAGCCCACTTGAGTAACATAACAACATCTAGATTGCAAAGGTCATGATCACATATAGATCACATCATGGAGAGAGAGATATAGACCACATGGCTACCGGTACGGCCCTCAGCCCCGAGGGAGAACTACTCCCTCCTCATCATGGGAGTCAGCAACGGCGATGAAGATGGTGGTGGAGTCGATGGAGATGGCTCCGGGGGCACTTCCCCGTCCCGGCAGGGTGCCGGAACAGAGACTTCTGTCCCCCAAAACTTGTCGGCGATGGCGGCGGCGCTGCAGATGTTTTTTTGAAATATGACGGGGTCTGTCTAGGTTTTATGCGTCGCGGGCAATATATAGGCGAAAGGGCGGCGTCGGAGGGCTCCCGTGGGCCAGACACCACCTGGTGGCGCGGCAGGCATGGGTCCCGCGCCACCCTATGGTGTGGCCGGCCCACGGCCCTCCAGGTCCTCTCCTTCAGGCTCCGTGTAGTCCATTGAATTATAAGACTGCTGCTTTTTGTCCCGTCCAATTCCGAGAATATTTTCCTAAGTACTTTTCTGAAACGGGAAAACAGCAGAAAACAGGAACTGCCACTGTGGCATCTTGTTAATAGGTTAGTTTCAGAAAATGCATAAAAATGCTATAAGATGTAAACAAAACATGTAGCAAATGGTATGAAAACAAGCATGGATCATAAGAAATTATAGATACGTTGGAGACGTATCAGCATCCCCAAGCTTAGTTCTACTCGTCCTCGAGTAGGTAGAACGATAACAAATAATTTCTTAGGAGACATGCTAACTCACAGTCTAGATCAACATAGCAATGCAAAGCACATGATGTGAATAAGGTGANGAAAGACCTGTTGAATTGATCCATCGGTGAAGGACGTGTTTCAAGATATGGATCCCAAATAAATAGTCCAAATTAAAAGAAATTATTTGTCTCAATTTTAAGCACATGTACGGTTGGATTAAAGTGGGGATTTAATTGGTTAACATGCATGATCACCAGTAATATATATTAATATATACCACATATCTAAGTTACATTTTATAACACCACTTTCTTCATATTATTCTTCCTTATTTGTGCAAATATTATGCCCCAACGTGCAACATGCGGGTATTAACAACATAAGGTACCGTAAAGAAGCTCGATCTGATAGTTAGTGTTGACATTGTTGAGAGACATGCACGTGTACTCTTAGTCCCTGGTAGGTCACTGCAGTTAGTGTCTGACGTCTTTGTATTCCTAAAAGTTCTATATATGCTAGAGAAGTGGCCTAGTTTGAGGCAGGGAAACGTTCCTTGCGAACTATATATATGTGCTCTACGTTGGCGTTTTGGATGGCACTATCATCATGCTTTTCAAGCATGTTGATATTGCCTTGATTTTGATATTTTCATGCATGTTGAGATAGGCCTGGGAGGCATGTGGGAGCAGAGCTACGCGATTTATAGGTAATCAAGTACTCCACGAGCTCTATTATTCATCCACCCGGTAGCAACCTGAAGTTCCAGACGTTCGATTCGTTCCAACTAGAGTCATGCATGTACCATGTTCGCGCCACATGCGACGACGACGAACAAGTTTAGAACCACTACAAGGAGGATCTGAACGCGAACTGATTGATATTGTAGACCGAACGTGTTTTGTGCAAGCAGCAAAGTAACCGCACACATCTGAAAGTATAAAAGGACGTCCATGCTAAGGCCTAGATGTAGGATATGTTCTTGGTGATGCATGATCACCTGTAAAATATTAGCCACTCATGGTTGTACAACCAAGGGCCTTTGCCGCTAATATACTTTTCTTGAAGTAATACGGTTCGATGCGCAGAGAGTCTTAGAAAGGAATACATGCACAATCCACAATTAATGGGACATACAAATGTATGGAAGATTTAAGGTCGGTTTTGAACAGCTTAAGCTTGTGCATTAGCCGGTTTTCTTGATAATTAATCTCTCTACGAGATACATAGAGAATGGCCGATGGAATTTGTAAGGTTGGGTTTGGACTAGCCGATGAATGATAGCTTGATGAATGGTGTAATTCTATTATAAAATTGTTGGAGGGGACTATCTAGCGGCGCCGCATATACGTCCTTCCGTGCGGCGGCGGTAGCAGACCCAATAAACGCGGTAATCCCGGACCGATGCAGGCACACCGCGCACGTATCTGATTCAAACATGGGCAGTCTCACGTGTATCGACCGAGCTGTCCCACGTCCCGTGCAGCCTCACGTCTCCTAGTTAAAGATTGGACAGAGGTGGCAGAGCATCACACTATATACGAAATAAAAAAGCAACGCGGATGCTGATGGGTGCATGTCTTCATGGGCCCCGCTCTCATGGCTCTCCCTGGCAGCCTACATGGTTCTTAAAAAGTTCAAAGCCACTGGCCTCTAGCTTCATGTAACAATCAGAATCGCATGATGTTGATTTTATAACATTTTTGGACTAAGGATATCGACGATCGCTTCTTATTACCCGATTAATTAGTCACACATACCCGATTAGTTAGTCACAATGACCGGATTAATTTATCTTGGAGACCAAATTAATTAGTAACATAGCTAAAATAATTTTGGCCTATTAGGATATCAACCGCTCGCTTCTTATTACCTGATTAATTAGTCACAGATACCCGATTAATTAGTCACGGTCACCGGATTAATTTGTTCGGAGACCAGATTAATTAGTAACATTGCTAACACACTTTTGGGCTATTAGGATATCAACGCTCGCTTCTTATAACCCGATTAATTTTTCACAGATACACGATTAATTAGTCATAGTCACCGGATTAATTTGTCCGGGAGACCAGATTAATTAGTAACATTGCTTTTGGGCTATTAGGATATCAACCGCTCGCTTCTTATTACCTGATTAATTTGTCACAGATACACGATTAATTAGTCACGGTCACTGGATTAATTTGTCCGGGAGACCAGATTAATTAGTAACATTGCTTTTGGGCTATTAGGATATCAACGCTCGCTTCTTATTACCCGATTAATTTGTCACAAATACACGATTAATTAGGCACGGTCACCGGATTAATTTGTCCGGGAGACCAGACTAATTAGTAACATTGCTTTTGGGCTATTAGGATATCAATGCTCGCTTCTTATTACCCGATTAATTTGTCACAGATACACGATTAATTAGGCACGGTCACTGGATTAATTTGTCCGGGAGACAAGATTAATTAGTAACATTGCTTTTGGGCTATTAGGATATCAACGCTCGCTTCTTATTACTCGCTTCTTATTACCCGATTAATTTGTCATAGATACACAATTAATTAGTCACGGTCACTGGATTAATTTGTCCGGGATACCAGGTAATTAGTTACATTACTAACACACTTTTTTGGGCTATTAGGATATCAACACTCGCTTCTTATTACCCGATTAATTAGTCATACAATTTGTAGGAAATTTAAAAAATAAACTTGTGCTTACCTATAAAAATATTTTGCATTTTTAAGTTGAAACATGATTTCCCTAGTGTCTAATCCTTGTTTAGTATGTTTAGTACAAGTGAAATTTAACTCATAAAAAAGTCTTGCTTGAGAGTATGCAAGATGCGAGAGGCAGATGTCCACTCATTTTCCTATAGTCTAATCTCTGTCTAGTTTGTTACATGCATGCGTACTGTATCACCATGTCAGAGGGAATCAATTCGAAATAGCCAGAGGTTAGCATGCAGGGCTCTAGATTCTAGTACTAGTATGCTAGTAGCTATACAGTGGAGAGATTCCTGATTTCCGATACAAGCGAAACGGACAGGCCGCCAACGTAACTGCAGCACGAAGCGAGCGATAGGTGGGAGCTGCTCGCATCGCATACACAGCACGACGAAGCGCTGACTTCCGAATCTCCACGCGCCGCACGGAGAGTTGGAAGGTGCGGCGCTTATAGATAGATTTCTCCAAAATTGTTTATTTGTTGTTAGGTATATTTAACTTGCTTTAGACGGCTGTACACCTCCTTGCCAAATCGGAGGCAAGGGATGAAAAAACGTAAGTCCGCTGCGTACACTAGTACATATCAAGCTATTGTATATATTTAAAATGGACAATCACACACGATTTACCGAATCGTCCCTATCCATGAGTGGGCGATAGCTATGGTGGATCGTCGCACACGGTTATAAAATCGTGTACGATGGGTCGAAGTTTGCACACGATTTGCAAATTATAAAGTGTGCGGTAACCAGAACATTGCACACCATGCATGAAGGTTCAACCGTGTGTGTTTCTGTAGGATCACACATGGTTGTACGTACTTAATCATCCATGTTGGTCGTATTATGGCACATGTTTTTCCAAACATAACTGTGTATGATTGGTTCATGTTTTACTAGAACCTGGACCGCATTTATTACTCATAATTCAAACATTTTCATCCAAACACAGTAACACAATAGCACATCTTAATCAACAGTTAATTTAACAAGGGGATGTGTCTCACGAAAAAATTCTGTCCGGCGCATCAATCCCTGTAAGGATGGAGCAACCAGCAGATATATGCAGAAAAGGAATCTTTTTCAAAATCCAAAATATAAAAATGAATTATCTCTTAAACCATTAATCCAATTAACAATCCGTTTTCATTATTGGATTTGTCTCGACGAGGACTTTAAAACAATATCCCATTTTAATATGTTTTGAAGAAATATGTTTTTCGTCGTCACAGTTGCCAAGTTATTGTACTGTAGTTGATATTTTACTAGTTAACAGTTACCATTCAAATACACATAATTACCAGATGATTTTTACATGTTTTTTCTGGCAGCGATGTTCTATATGTGTAGAGAATTATTATTCAATTCACACTAAACACGAAAATTTTGACATTAACATCAAGAAAGGTTTATCTTGGTGAGTAGCAAAGTTCAAAAACCTGATAACCATATGATATTAACTTGGTGATCAACATGACTATATCTGGTGACTAAGTGAGTATAATCTGGAAACTAAGATTGAAAAAAAGTTATCAAAACATATCAATATGGTATCTACTTTCGAAGATCTCAACGCGACAAAGCTAACCGTAAAAACAGATCTCGATTTTGACTTACGATTTCAAAGAAAAACATTTTTTTAATTAAAACCTAAATAGAATCTACGTGGTTGCTTGCATGCAAAGCTAAGTTGCCATATTTTGACCCGTGGGCACTAATCTCGGGCACGTGCCATAGTTTGCGTGACCCCTTAATCAAATGAAATTTAACAACCCGAAATAATATCAGTAATCTTTTTGGCAATTGGCTAAGGGGTGTGGATAAAAAAGAGAAAGTTCAAATCTGAGTTGGTGTTTGTGCTTTACTTTGGGCCATCTCGAATGTGCACAATGACATTACTTTTAACAAAATGAAATCATCTTTCTTTCTGCATGCTATCACATTAGCTACTCAATTGGATCCATACGTGGTCCTACCTATAGCCAACGGAGAACCGGCTAGATTTGGATACTGGCTGTAACTAGCTCCTTATGGTGGCACTGGATTTATATAACTAGTCCAGCTGGCATTTGATTTGAGAATAGCATGTTGATGCAGAGCCACTCCATGTTATCTTTTTCTTTTTAGATGTTTGATACATGTATCGACCCTTTGTGACCCGTAAAGTTTTCATTATGTAATAAACAATATCTTAATAATGCAATAAAAAGGCTGCATGCATCAATCGATGCATAGGTAGGGACTATAGGTTCAATTGCTAGCTAGGTATATAAATAAGAAAGATCGACAAAGAACATAATGTAGTTTTTTTATTACGCTGTTTTTCGTGACAAGTAATGAACGATATAGTTGCTACTATCTTCCCAACACCCTGATAGTTGTCTTGTAATTTCTTAATTTATTTTGAATCTATCTGCGTTATCAATGTAATATTGTAGCAACACTATACAAGGCACTCTTAACTAAACAAGTGTCTTATGCAATGCACGAAAACATCACAAGGACGATTGTTTCGAGGCAATTCGGGGAAACCAGCTTGTGGATTGTAGTGTGTAATTGTGTGTGTATTCTGTGTTAAATATAATTAAGGAATTGAACTCAGTTATATTGTTAAAAGAATAACGATCGATTATGTATCATCAACATATACATATAAACAGCCTTTCAAAATCACAAAAGTGGCATCCATGAAAGAGAGACACACTTAATCCCCTTCATGAGCATGCCCTGCTATTTCAAGAAGAGAGGCACTCAAGACCTAATGACACCGCACGTTTGGTCTGGCACGAACTCCTATGCGTCATCCTGCATGCGCAAGCTGCTGACTCCTCATGATGTCCGCCGTTAATATAAAAACTAATAATTAAGCTGAGATGCAAGTGCTAATTATGTGTGGACTTACGAATAAGTACGACTGCCATGAGAGGGCAAGCTTCATGGAGAGACAATGCTGTAAAATGAGTTTTTTGCCACTCGACGACCGACATGAACGAGAGACTGTTCATACTCTCGTTTCAACACGAACTACTTCAGCGACTGACAAATGAGCCCCTAATGATTTCCTAGTGTGAGAACATGAACACATAAAAGCTAAAATTTAATAAGTGACTTACCACAAAGAATAATCCCCGCATCAATCGAGAGGGAGGGTAAGAGGACAGCACAATTATATCATGCACAACCTGTGCACACCTTCCCTCTTGGCTACGTCTTTTTTCATCCTTATTAGCAGAAACTAATAACATGTGTCAAATATCGTAGCCACAAATTTTTGTACAATATAAAAAAAAGATCCCTATTATATGATGCTAGCTAGAGTTAAATATGTAAATATCAAAAAAATACAACACATAATAAAATATGCCTGGCACATATTGTAACAAATTGATTTAATATATGCATCCGGTAAAACACATGAATTTGTACAACATAATTAAGAAAACAATGTACTAACACATAATTTTGCAAACACATGCATTCGGTCCAACACATGAACTTGTAAAACAAAATTAAGCAAACACATGTACAAACATATAATCGAACCGACCAAGGAGACATGAAACAATGCACAATAATGCGTGATGAGGCGCACACACTCATTTAATGTACTAGTAGAATAATCAAGCAGTTTTAGGTCGAACATATCCAAACAGGGTGCATCAGACAACACCTGAGTTAACCGAAAAAAGTCTATATAGCCCAATATGATGTCGGGATTTCTTAGTGACGCTTCCGGGGCGGATAACCACGTCCAAATATGACGTCCCGAAACCGATACAATTTACCTAGTGCACCCAATGATGCCCCGAAACATGTCCGTTTTTATCCGCTTTGTTCCATTGAGGCTATCTTTCTATTTTACGTATATAATTATTTCTAGATAAGTTTCAACACTCCACTAAATGATCCACAATTAAAAATATTCAAATAACATAGTTCACATAATAAGTGAACTAAAATTCAAATTTGAAAAATCCTATAAATCAATTAATTGTGCAACACAAGACATGAGCACCTTTGTCAATCCACACGTGCCCAACTAGATCATCTTCGGGTTGTGGATGAACACCTCGATCACGGATTTGATGATGCATCACTAGGCAATCTCTGAACTCAGCCAGTGCATGCGCGGGCTAAACCCTAAAACCATGAATTCTCACCCTGCTAGATCATGTAGTTCATCACCACGCCCATCCTTCACAATCATATTCAGCATGATCACGAAGGGAGCTGCGATCGGTAATGCCGAGCAGCCATGGTGGGAGTCAGAGGCAAATCCGCTGCTCGATCTCATGTCAATATTGCTCGGACTCACATGACGGCGACGATTGTATGAACAACGGAGCTATTGTCGGTTCCTCGTCCGTGGCCGGAGAGAGGCTGTAACGACGATGGAAACAACGGAGGGTCGTCCGACCGTGACATAAGGAATGATTTTGGCAGAGGCTGTGATGATAGCCGGTGACGACCAACGATGAAGTGGTCAGATAGAGAGAGAGAGAGAGAGAGAGAGAGAGAGAGAGAGAGAGAGAGGACAGGTGGTGAAGGAATTGAATATGTGTCTAACGGATGGACCACACGTGATCTTGGATGTGGATAGAGCACATATGGATAATGTCCAATTTGCCCAAATGAGGCCCAAAGTTAGGACCGGTTTGGGATGAAACCGGCCAAAACTAGACAATTTGTCTGTTTATGGAGGACCACTTTGGGACGTGTGTTTCGTCCGACCATCCTAACCGGACACATGTGCGTTTTTATGAATGTACTATTTGAGATGTGATCAGCAACGGATAACTTTTGCTACAGTTATCTTAAGGTCAGTTGAACACACACTCTTTTCACCAAGTATAGTTACTGAAAGAGAAAATACAAAGAATATATATGCAACTCATGCGAGCGTTAAAAGTTAGAGCAAAAGATATTGTCACAGGACAAATGTTGGTCTATCACTTCAGATAAATTAATTACTTAGGATGTGTTCGGTTCTGGAACCGCGGGGGACGGAATGGAACCATTCCATTCCGAGGGCATGGAACGGTTCCGACCCTATGTTCGGTTCGGAAATATTCGAGGAACGGAACGGTTCTATTTTCTATTCGGTTGTAAGGAATGGAATGGTTCCGTGTTAGCTAAATTTTGTCTAATAATTGTTGTTTTCTCCAAATCAGGGTGATTAGCAGATAAACATAGGGACAAACAAACAGAGAAAAAACCCCAAATTGGAGTAGCACTGCTCTGACGCCGCCGCCGCGACCCTGCCTCGCAGCCCGACCACCGCTCCCGCGCTGGGCCGCGCCGCCGCCACCTCCGGGCGTACTGGGCCTCGCCGCCGCCGCCGCTGCACATGCCGGCCGCCGCGAGCCTGCCTCGCCCCCGGTCGCCGCGCGTGCTGAGCCGCGCCGCCGCCGCTGGGCATGCCAGCCGCCGCCCCCGCTCGTCTGGCCGCCTCCCCCGCGCTAGATCGTGCCCCGGCTGCCGCGCATGCTGGGCCGCGCCGCCGCCGCTGGGCATGCCGGCCGCCACCCCCCCGCGCGTCTGGCCACCTCCCCCGCGCGAGACCGTGTCCCGCCGCCGCGTGTGCTGGCTGCCGGTAGCCGCCATGCGTGCCTGGTCGCCGGGAGCCGCCGCGCGTTTCTGGTTCCGTCGCCGGCGGGCGTGCTTGCATGGAGGAGAGGGAAGGAGAGGGACAGAGGAGAGGGACGGAGGAGAGGGACGGAGGCGAGCTAGAAGGAGAGGGACGGGGCGTGATTAGTTTTGCGTCAGCGGCCGTTCCGCGCGGTCCGGCCGATTCGGCCGGATGGATACGGACGGCATCTCACGGGAATATATATTTTTTTGAGGAACTAGTTGGTTCCGTCTCATTCCTCCAGATTCTGGAACCGAACACGAGGACGGGCTCCAGGTGCGGGACGGTTCCGTCCCATTCCTCCAAATTCTGGAACCGAACACACCCTTAGCTCTACCATGCCATTTTCTTTGAATTGATTGACCAAAGTACAACTTCATAACTTCCAAAGCTTAGATAAAGTAGGTAATCATTTCGTACCGGTACAGACTAGGATACACCTAGCTCTATAAAAAGGAACTGAGAAGTTTCAGAGGAGCAAATAATATAAGCTCTCCCCTTTCGAGTGATGCATGTGGATATCAAATTCTGGAGCTTAGGATTGGGAGGCAATGGGGAATGGGAGCTTGTTGCGCGGACGAACGGGGACGCTACTGATGGTTCATTTGTGGGTCATTTGTGTCATGTCCCACGTGGCAAATGTGATGTTCATTTGCTGATCAAATGTTGTTTGTACCATGCGTGAACTTTATCGAGTCGGTGTGAGTTGTTCAGCTCGAGAGGGCGTCCCATTTGTTTTCCCAAATTGATCTAAAACTTTAGACCAATTTGGGACTGAACAGACAGTTTACACACATTTTAACCGTTTAAGGAAGCCACTAGAGCCCTAGACAGTTTACACACATTCTAACTGTTATGATAAAATGGACATATGATGGTGAAATAGGGAGTGGCGACGAAATTGCCTGAGTAGGAAGTGGATGCCGCCCTAGAGTAATGCCGGTTATGGAGCCACATGTTTTATGACCATGGGAAGGTATGAAATTCGGCACGACAAAAAGCACGACACAACAGGAAATTTTCGGGCCAGCCGGCCACGAGGCTCACAGAGGGTTGTGCTTTTCTGGTTTCAGGCCCACGGGCTGTCACGAGCACGACAGGAAAAACTCGGGCCAAAACAAAGACTAGATTTTTTTATATTTTCCGTATTTTTCTCAAAATTTTCTAGTTTTCTATCTCTCCGTTCCATATTACTTGATTTCTAAATGGATGTATCTAGATACAAAATACGTCTAGATACATCTATTTATGATTCAAATAAATAGAATATTACATTGTTTTGAATTTTTCGGAGAAAAATACGGTCCAAAACGTGCCGAGCCGGCCGATGGCAGCACTAGGGAGTATAGGTGGCCAAACGTGCCGGCCCGGCCCGGCACGGCCCGGCACGGTGCCGGCACGGCCCGGTTAAGGCACGGCACGGCCGGCCCGATTAGTAAACGTGCCGTGCCGGGCCGGCCCGCGTGCCGCGGCCTGACCTCCGGCACGGCCCGGGAGGCACGCCGACGGCCCGTCAGACACGTTTGGCCCGTCGGGCACGGCCCATTTAACATAAATACGGCCCAAAAATTGAAAAAAAAATAAAAATAGGTAAAAAAAATAAAAAAAACCTAATCGTGCCGTGCCGGGCCGGCCCACGGGCCGCGACCGGGAGCTGGGCACGGCACGGAGCGGGCCCGTGCCGCGGCACGGCCCGTTAAGATCCGTGCCGTGCCATGCCTGGGCCGGGCCAAATTCTCCGTGCCTCGGGCCGGCCCGGCTGGCACGGCCCATTTGGCCACCTATACTAGGGAGGAAGCGCGCACGCTCGTCGCAGTCCCGGGAGAAAAAATGAAGGTTTTGGGTCGAACGAATCCACAAGACAACAACCCCAGTTATTAACCCCCACTTCGCTCGGTCGCTCGACCCGCCGCCGCCGCTTGGTCCTCGTACGCCGCCCGAGCTTGCTGCAGCCTCCCCGGCTCCCTATCCTCGCCACCGCTGAGTGCCCGTCATCCGGCTGTCCACTGCCGCAGATCCTCCCCCGCTGCTCACTCCTGTAAGGTACGTTTACGCCCCCTATCTCACCGTGGATCTGATCTTCTGTAGATCCATTCCCCTTCCCGTCGCATCGATTATCTGCCCCAAAATTGGTGATTTGGCGCGGCGATCGAAATCTGAAACATTTTGGCGGCTCGATTTGGTGCGTTCGTCGGGTTGAAACAATGATTTAGTGCACGCTCTAGGTTTAGGCCGTGAATTGCGGCCTAGGGAGCTGTCCAGCTGAAGAAGCCTCTTTGCTGATTGGCCAGCCACCTCTTTGATTTTTATGCATATCGGATCAATTAAGCTCATTAAGCAATTGGCAGTAGCTTCCGGCAACAAAAGAGAAGCAATTGTCTGCAGCTCAAGCATTGAGTTGGTTAGTCTTTTTCTTCTGAACGGAGCGAGCTTTGTACATAAAAAATATTAAGTTTTTACATTCTCGTAGCAGTATGTCCAACAACCAGGCGCTACCTTCTGTACCGTACATAACACACCCACACGACATTCTTTTACCTATTTTCGCAATCTCATGAGCAAAATGATTAGCCCATCACTTGAGATGTTGGATTATAACATCCGGCAAGGAATCAGATTGCAGCGTTTTTATTTTTAGATAAAGAGTATATATTAATATCAAGAAGATACCAATTACACCCAGCCTCTGCAACAACGTAATAACCGAAGGTATTACGGATGCACACAGCCGAAAGACAATAAAAAGAAGACATAAAAAAAGAAAAGTCCCGCTACGGAGTTGCAGTCCTTATAGCAGCAGCACAACCACCACCAAAACAACACCTGATGTCCAATCTCTCCAAAAACAACGCCTTCATGAAGGAAACAGTGTATAAGCAGCACCGTCATTGCCCGATTGAAATCTTGGGTTTTCACCTTGGAGATAGTCCCCACTCTTAAAACAATGTCTTCAACAAGGTCATTGCCAGGTACAACCAATTAAGGTCAGACCTTGGATTTTCACCCTGAAAGGTAGAACTTTGAACTTCACCTGTGCTGTCGTCCCCACTTCCATTTCGCTGCATACGAGTCCTGAAGCTCCAAGCAAGTTCCTCATCGCCACCAAGAGTCAAATCACCGTTCCTAGTCCTCCGATCTCAGCTTTCATGACATTCTCCGCTTCTGACTTCATCCAAGATGGCAACAGATAGCAAAGCTTCATACCGCTTGCTCCTTAACGGAGAATCGTGGGCACGATCGAATCCCACCGGATCCAGTAATCTCTATGCATAAACACTCATAGTAGATCACCGGCGGAGCTTTTCGAAACCCGACACTCCGGCCAGATCAAGGAGGACATGCGACAGGCAGATCTTCATCTTGACACAAGAGGAACCCTAGGACCACCGCCTTTTATTGGGCAGATCGGCAGGCCCCCACGCCGCCGCACGCCGGCCGACCCCCTCCGGCGGAAGACGAGGCACGACAACGAAGACCCACCCGCGCGCGCCGTCCCGCTGGTAACAGCAAGGCCGAACACGAGCACCGTGCCGCCTCCCCACGCACCTCCGGGCGACCGACGGCCGCACCGATGATGGGTCTAGGCGGAAGCCTAGTACCTACAGCCGCTGCCCCACCTCACGCCATGGGATAGACGCTGTGCCCGAGAGAGAGCCGCCGCAGACCGGGGTCGCCGCCCTGATCCCGCTCGCAGAAGATCAACGGTGCCGTCCCCGAACGCCACCAGTGCTCCGCCGCAACGATGCCCGCCAGCACCATAGGTGCTGGGCCCGCCGCCAACCGCGGCCCTCGCCGGTGGAGGCGGCGGCAGGGGAGGACTCCGAGCGAGTTCTTTGGGCGACGAGGGTCTCGCCCCGGTGCCGCCTCGGGGGACGGCACGGGAGCGGAGGGGAGGGGTAGGGGAGGGGACGGGCGGCGGAGGAGAGAGGCCGGCGGCCGGACTGGTGGCGGCTAGGGTTGGGTGGCGGCTAGCTAACCGGGTCATAGAACTGTTGGGTGCAGCGTTTTTATGTGTCGAGAAGAATCAGATTGCAGCATTTTTTTTTCCTCCAGGGCGTATCCTTGAAAAAAAAAGGGATATTTCGTTTTCAGTAGTTTCCTTTCATGTGTTTGGGGGCAATAGGAGAATTTGGATAATTCTGTCCAAGCGTTGGTGTTTCATTTGGGTATTTGGCCTTATGCATGTTCATTAGTGGATGCCGCTTAGCTGTTTCGGCTATATTCTAATGCATCTATACAGTGGCTTTCAGTAGCGTCTAGAATAGCATTTTATCGTACTCCTCAAACTATATTCTTCCTTACCTCATACCTTGCCCTCTTCTCTATTGTCCCTGGTCAGAAACAATTCAAATGGCAACCAACGGATCATATGGCAAGAGTCAGGAAATCAGGTCAAAAAGAAAGTGGAAGACAACCACAGATCACAAGTACCACTTTCGCAGTAGTCAACTTGAAATTCAATGTCAAGACAGTACAAGAAAGCACATCACATGCTATAGCTGTGGGGATCAAGGCCACTTTTCGCAAGAGTGCCATCAATGGAATGGTTCACTCACTGCCTCGCTAGGGAGTTCAGATGGCAGGCAACAAACAATCCTTGCTTCAGAAGATCAATTGTTTCTGACATTGAACTCTTACGAACAAATGTAGAAAAGAGATACCATCAGGATCTAATGGAGGGGATAATCACCTGTTTGGTTTGTGGCGAGGAAGGACATTACAGTTGTGACTGCTCTATGAAGGAACAGGAGGACAAAGTCATCTGCACACTCTGTAGCAAAAGAGGCCATTGTCGTTTGTGGTGTTGCCAGAAGAACAAGTTCGAGAATCGCGCTTGCACCCGCTGTGGAGAAATAGGGCATAGTGCTAGTACACATGGTCTAAGTTGTTCAAGTTGTGACGAATATCATCAGCATGGTGAGTGTCGAATGAGAAAGGTTACATGCCTTTTTTGTGAATCTCAGGATCATTATCTTGCTCAGTGCCCCTTGAATTCAGTGTTGACCACAGTGTGTAAGGATCAGAGAGAGAACTTCGAAGCTGCTCTGCGACTTGCACTATCAAAACAAGGCAACACATTATCTACACCTGCCAAGCCTTCCACAGGATCACAAGTATGTAAACCTAGATCTGCTAAAAAATCAGCAGGGAAAAAGCCAATATCACCAGTTACATGTCGCAACTGTGGTGATGAAGGCCACTATTCCTATTGTTGCCCCTCAAATCCAGGTTACAAAATAAAGAAACCAAAGTACTGACCCCCAGCAAGTCTAATCCCTTAGTTAAAACAGGCAACACAACAACACCAGCGTTGAACACATATGCTTGAAATGCCATGAAGAAGGTCACTATGCCAATCACTGTCCTCAGAAGTCCGGAGCTACATCCACCAACCTGTCCAGAGAGTTAGAAGAGAGCAGCACAATACCTACATCCTCAAACCTGTGCAAAGAATTAGAAGAACAGGACCCCAGTACTGCTAAACATTCATCAGAAGTGAAGCCGACATTGTCAGTTGTATGTTTTAGCTGTGGTGAGAAAGGGCATCGGGCCAAGAGCTGTCCCTTAAAACATCAAGTACTGACCATCGACAGGTCTAGTCCTTTGGTTACAGTAGGCAACGTACCAATGCGAGTGTTGATATGCTACAATTGCCGTGAAGAAGGCCACTATTCCAATCAATGCCCTCAGAAGCGCCAGAAGCGCTAAAACTTCCACACCAAGAGCAGCTGGCAAATCAACAAGCTATACCCATAATGACTACACATTACATTTTCAATCATGCCGAGAAGCAGCTGGAAAAAGGAGAGGTTGGCACTAAGATACAAGAAAGGAAGCTTGGAAAGATAGTCACCGAGCTGAGCCAGACCTCCACCTCTTGATGTCCATGCCGCAAAATGTATTTTGCTTCGTAGCACACAATACAATCTGTGGTGCTATCATATCAGCCTATCACTTTAATGATACTTGAGTGTTGTATATTTTGTTTCTGTCTGGTTGCATATGATACCGTCTTCTTTGTATGACCGACCGTTCTGGTTGCCAAAGCTGACCAGTAAGAGTCAAGTACTTAAAGTACCATTGTTTATAATTCTTCAGCAATCATATAACAGAACATTTTGCCGATGTATTGCTTGTACTGTACTCCAAACTTTGAATAGTTGTTATGATGGATTGATAATGGCAAGGTCCTACATTAATCTTGATCAATGATTACCATTACTTCATAACTTATATGTGTGTGTATATTGAGGAAATGGATGTTTTGTTCATGGTTAACATCTGGAAACACCCTGATTGCAGGTTGGAAGGATGAGGAAGGGACTACACCCTCAGATGCAGTGGATCTCATATGTGACGCAGAGTGGCAGGCTGATCAACATCATGATGACCAAGGTGAACCATACCGGCAAAGTGTACCACATGAGGGCAAAGCGCCAGATGGCCAAAGCCTGGGACAGATCGCAAAGTTCAAACGCCGATACGAGCAGGAATCCGAGGAGAACAAAGGCAAGTAGGTGTTGTTTGTGAGGGAGCTATATATTGATTCTCCTTTGCTTTAGCAGATTCGTTGACTGCATCAGGTTTTAGTTAATGAGCTTCTTCAACGGATTTTTTTTTTTTTTTTGGTTATTAGTACCCTGAGCCGTTGTTCTATATCAGGGACAATTTGGTTTAACTTCGTTGCTCATTTTGCATGTTGTCTCGAGCTTACTTTGTTGCTCTGTTTTAGTTAATAAGCTTCCATAATGTATTGTGTTAACGGCTGAGTTGTCACTTCATTCTAGACACTGTTCAACAACTCCGATGTATAAAACAGCTGAGTTGTCACTTCTTGCCACGGCCTGCACGGCTGTCCACCTCCACGGCCTGCATCTTCGCCACTTCGATCCCTGCGTATAGGATTGATCATCTCCTGTACATTGAACTATAAATATCAATGAGTAAATGAGAAGAACCACAAGGTGCTTTGCAATCTCTGTCTCAATGGAGGCCACTCTTCAGAAGCAAAACGAGAACAAACAATAAAAAAATGAGCAGCATGTCTAGGAGATGGTGTCCAATTCGTTGCTGTCGATATTGACTCACAATTCAGTATCAATCCCTTTATATTAGAGGCTACTTTCATTTCATCACTGATGCATTTGATTTCTTCTCACCGACTGCAGAGTCCAATCATGACCATTGTACAGTTGGCATCCAAATTTCAAAACTATAATAGAAGGTCGAAGTAAGTTTGTGAGTACAAGTGCAGGCGTGAACACCTACAGCAAAAAAACCTGTCCTGGTCGTGCCCCTCTCACCGTCAGTACTGTTTTTTTTTTAGAAATGGGGCTATAACCCCGGTCTCTGCATCAAATGATGCACACAGCCGATCAGTACTGTTCCTAGCTCACCATATGCACCAGATGCATCGGTTCAGTCATTACACTGTTTTTCCTAACTTGCGAGTTTTTTGAGCTGCATGTGAGTACCATATCTCCTTACACGGATAAATAGGAGGGAGGATCCAACATTTAAGATAAATAAGAGGGAGAGGATGCAGCTTGCTGCTCTGTAAATATACCACAATAAGAAGCAATTGCCTACAACCGAGTTCTTTCGACTGATATCTCCATAGCTCATCTAGCCTAAAGCCCATGTTGACCTCACTCTTCGATCTCTCCATGTTGGAACATAGGCTTGGGAGGCAACAAGGATTTGTGGTGTGGACAGAATGAGTGTTGTACAAGTGATTTCCAACAATGTTGTGGCCCCGAATCGGGGCTGGCGTTTCTACACCCGAGCACACCAGCTCCTGGTGTTTTCGAAAAAATTGCAAGCATCAGATTCCCAATTTCTATAGACCAAAGAAAATGCAAATAATAATAATATGACAGCTTGAAGGCTTGAACTGCTCATATCCATGTCCAACTATAAATAGGAGACGTATGCAAGATATTTCACTTGAGTGTTACACAACGACAAGCATTGGCACAAAAATTTATTTGCACCCAACTTGCCTCTGTCACATTACTCAGCTCATGTTTTGGTTTTCCCACTTTGAGCTTAGGCTTGGGAACCACCAGGAATTTACAGGACGTTTGCTTCCTGACTAAGGTAAGTCACCAGCTAACTCTCGTGATGTCAAAATGACCAAAAGATAAAGTTTAAGCTCTTTTTTCGCGAGGAAGTTTAAACACTACATGACGAGCTCTTTTTTTAATTACCGGTGGGCGCAACCGGTTATCTGACTGACCTGGCTTGGAGATATATTTTTGGGCGATATAATACTCATTTCTACCTTAATTCTATGTACTCCATGGCAGGATCTTCTACAACCACTTGAGCATATATATCGAGGGGAGAAGTCTTGAGATGATTCTAGAAAGCTTCAAGCATTGAAATTTCTAGGCAGAAGGAAGTATGTCGAGGGCCACTTCTTTCAGTGAAGGCATCTCCTCCTGTTCATGCAGACAAATGAAACTGCCGCCTACTTTTCTCAGCACCTTCCAAGGGCCAGGGTAACACCTGGCATAAATACAAGAACGTTTTGGCAGGCACATGTAAGCTACCATATTAACCGAAGCATGATGTTGATCAGACTACCATATCAATAAGAGGAGAATTAGAGTCTTAACATGTGCAAACAGGACAGATGAAATGATTGAGAAATAAATCTTCCTGTAAGCAAGTAGGGTTGTCTACAAACTATATTTCCAGGTGGTGCATCTAGTATTAACAGTTATAGTGCTACAATAATTGAGACTTTAACACGGCAAGGATGTTAACAAACTATGTCCAGAAACATGTGATAATCTCAATACAACTATGTTAAAAAAATGTTCATGCGAACACATGAACCTATGCATTAATGAAGGCAGATTTGGGGAGAGCCAGCATGCGTAACATGCACAGGATAAGAATACAAACCTGAACAGTGCTCCCCCTTTCGATCCCTTAAAATTGTGAATATAGTAAACTGTCTCCAGTTTTGGAAGAAATGTCTTGGAAAGTTCCGCTAGCTTGGGTAGAAAAAGGGTGGGTAATCTTCGCCTTGTTAAGGAAGTCAAATCTATAAACATGGAATCGCAAAATAAGAGATTCTAGTTCACCATTAAAGGTAATAAATTGATCATGGGCTCTATACAAAAGGATACATCCACTTCTTATCCGATCTAGTTCTCCGTTGAAGATAATCAATTTCCGTTCTGTATTAAGAACTGCTTCCTTGTAAAGCTCTTCCACTACAAGCATTTCTACAGAATCATTGACACATTACTAGAGCAGCAAACTGAACTGTGACTGAACAGTACAATAAGGAGAGGACAGCTCAAACTTCAAACACCAGAAAAGCACACCATTGACATTGAAGTAGGGATAAGCCACAAGAAATATCTCGTCGTTCGGCCTGCACGCGGTCTGCCATTTTGACCTTTGTTGTAAAACCAAAATCTTCGAATAAGGATGGTTTTGTTAGGTAATCCAATTTTAATGAACATCCTTCAAGGCTGACTGTCTTGCAAAAGTAACCTCATTTGCCTCAGGGAAAAACTGAAGCATGTTGAGACAGTAAAAGAGTCCGGTTAATAGAAACTTGAGTACAATATAGGTACACCTATTTGAAGTTAGTTACAATTCAATTATCAGTGAGTATTCACCAAATCCCACCATAGTATAAGATTTCTTGCTATCTGAGAGGTCAAACTCCATTTGCATAATTAGCTTGTATGCATAGATACTAATAAATATAAGAAGGCACAGAAAGACATACAATTCTGGTCCGGGTAGCTTTCTCTGCAGGTACAAAGCGATTACAAAATTCCCTAATGAGAAGCATGCTTCCTGTCATCTCAATTCCTCCTTCACCATCGCCTGAACAGAAACAAATTGGAGCCTTTTCAACTCACAAATAACTTATGCTAGTAAGTTAAGTATGCAGAAAGGTCATCTATGTGGAACCTGGTACAGATTGTAGTCCTGCTGTAGGAAACTCTATTTCCTGTAATATATTGCATAGAAAATCATTGACACAAAAGGAACATAATTAAATCCAAGTAAGTCATAAGAGTGACGCTCCAGTCACTCACCAATAGCTGCTTTCCATCCTTTAAAGCTGCTTCTGTAGCTTCTTTAGCCTGAAATCACTACATGTATACCCCATTAGTCCTTACATAGCGCATGCATTTTCTTTCAGAATAAACAACATCAAAGGTACCAAACGCTGGTATATAGAAGCTACAGTAAATACAAATGATAATCACACTGTTAGTCATCAAAGGTAGAATTTAATATGTTGGGTTTCTCTGCCACATAAGCATGTGAGGGATGATGCTACCGACATGGTTAACTTCAATTGTATCACCAATTTGGGATGTTCATGGATTCTATCCAAACTACAGTTTCCAGATATAGTAAAGTGCTCAGTTGCTGGGCACAGAACTCGAAACAACCTGTGATATGTGTTACTCTTACAATAGCTGTCTGCAACAGTAACTTTGCAACACAGAGAGATAGATGCAAAAATTGCTGCACCAAAACGTGGAACCTTGGTTTTCCCACCTAATTGTGAAGGAAGCCCAATTGAATGTGTAACATGCATGCCAATGCATAGACCAGTCTTGCTTGTCTAGGTGACTCGGTCATTCAATAAAGCAAAAGAGCCCACCCAAAAATAGTTTACATTAAAATATCTCAGAAAAAATGAATGAGAATCTGAATTGCAAATGACATAACTAGTATTCAAAGATTCCACAACTGCCTGACAGACATAGGATTTGACATTTCATCAGTTGTGCAGGTTCACCTCAAGCACAGGCAGCTGCACACAATGAGATGCTTGGCTCATATTAGAGCAAATAGACTAATATCAGAATGTAAAACTGGCACCAGATCAAAGGCCCCAAAACACATTAGGAGCACCAGTTGTCAATGAACAAGTTCTCACAGGAATTACCTGCACTATAAGTTCCGGGTAATCGTTTGGGAATTCTGCATTGAAGGCATTGCGGGTACTCTGGTCCCCAGTGACAGCACAGACATGGAAACAAGTTCTTAAGTTCCTCCTTTCCATAGTGAATATACCCCCAATGCCATTGCTACTTCTGATTGTAGGATCTCTCCAATTTGGAACCTTCACAAAACCAAGAAACTGCATGAACAAAAAGCTCAAGTTTAAAGGAAAGCAAACAATGAGAGATGACGTAGACTGATTGGGACGGTGTACTTGTTTACTAAGATGAGAAGTTTTGAAGGTAAGTGGTGGGTTGGAGATTGAATAACTGGTTGCCATGGCCATTGGAGCCTGGGTGTCGATAGTTAGGACAGAGAGCCAGAAGACGAGGGGAGAGGGCAAGGGGATAGATTATCAGTGTATGGAATGGACGAAAATTGCTATTGGAGTACCAGTCTTTTTGGTACGTCCTTACTGTGTGGTCTCCAATTGCTGTGATGAGAAAATATCTTGCCTGTCATGACAGCGACATATTGTGTGCATATGCTGCTATTTGTTCAGTTGGTAAGATAAGGTGTAGATTTTTCACAATCTGGTTTATTAGTGAGCCATGGTAGTCTTGGCTGAGAAATGAATATCTGAATGAAATTTAAATGGCACCACTAATGCAGAGTTATAGTTCAAGTACCTCACATTGGATCACCTCTTTCAGCCATGGTCAAGGAGGTTTCCAGAGGACGAGTCCATGGTCTTGTTTCCACACCTTGATTATCATCTTGGAAGGGGTCATCAGTACAGAACTGAACAGGCTCCAACACCTGACTGGAACTTCTCATTCGGGTGCACCCTGGGCCCCTGACAAATAATTAGCATGCATTTGGACTTTGGAGCCATAAGGGTCATCAAATGATCTCACAGACTGTCAGAGTTGAGAGTTCCATTTGATAAGTTCATCACGTCGCCTCTTCTATCATGACAGAAAGATTATCAACCTCTTGGCATATCTGATCAATCAGAGGATGAGCATTGTCATTTGATGAGAAGGAAGCAACCTCTCCCTTCAACTCAACCCAACTACACCCTGTCTCCTTCTTTAACCCCTGCTCTTTCATGAATCCTCTAACACTAGCAGAACTGTTCCACATCTCTTTTGATGCATATAAATTTGCCAAGAGTGTATACATTCCTCCATCAGAAGGTTGCGCCTGAAGGACATTATTTGCAATGACTTCTCCAAGCTGAACATCCCCATGAGCATTGCATGCGCTAAAGAGTGTCTCCCATGCATTTACTTGAAGGTCAGATGGGATTTTTCTCGTGAAGGCATAAGCCTGGTGTGTAAAACCCGATCTTCCTAGGAGATCAACCATACAGGAATAGTGATCAGATCTCGGAATCAAGTTCCAATCTTCTTGCATACTTCTAAAATAGCGGCAACCTTCAAATAAATAGCCTTTATGTGCACAAGCAGACAATACACTTAGAAAGGTTGCATGGTCTGGACGAAACCCATCTTCGGTCATCCTGTGAAAGAGTTTCAGAGCTTCAGCAGCCATACCATGATAAGCATATGTCGCAATCATGGCATTCCATGTCACTGTATCTCGCTGCAACATCAAATCAAAAACTTGGGAAGCTTCAATAATTAGCCCGCACTTCGAGTACATAGATATCAGTGAGCTCATTACCAAAGCGTCATGCTCAAATCCAGTTTTTACTGCACAGAGATGCACCATTTTTCCACATCCAAGTGCAACAAGTGAGGCACAGATAGAAATAACAACGCTCAAAGTAGCTTGGTCCGGTCTGAGTCCTCCTCTGATCATTTCTGACAGCAAAGCTAGTGCTCCTTCATCTTTGTAGCCGGAGATCAATGTGTTCCACGAGGTCTCATCTTTCTCTGGCATTCTTCTAAACCAAGTATTTGCACTATCCATGTCCCCCTTTTGAACATAGCCTTGCAAGATTGTATTCCAGGATACCAGATCCCTCTCTGGCATCTCAGCAAACAATCTCAAAGCATCATCCACCCTCTCACTCTGCACAAAACCACCAATCATTGTGTTCCAGGCAACAACATCCCGATCAGGCATTTCCTGGAACACCTTCCATGAAGCATCAACATCTCCATTCTGCAAATAGCCGCGCATAATGGCGGTCCAAGATATTGTGTCCTTCTGGGGCATCTCATCAAACAGACTCTGCGCAACCTGCATCCTCCCAGCCCGCGCATGGCCTGTGATCATAACATTCCACGAGACAGGGTCCCGTCTCTGCATCCGACCAAACAGCTCCTCCGCATCCTTCATGCAACCAAGAGCGACGTAACCTGACAGCAACGCATTGCACACAGAAGTCGATGGCGAAGGCGCACGGTCAAAGAGCTCCCTTGCCTCGCGGACACGCCGCCTCCTGATATAACCTGAGATCATCGTCAGCCACGAGACGTCATTCCTGGACGGCATCACCTCGAAGAGCTCGCGTGCTCGGTCGACCATCCCGTTGCGCACGTAGCCCGACATCATCGCGTTCCAGGAGACCACGTTCCGGTCCGGCATCCGGTCGAAGAGCTCCCTGGCCTCGGCGACCCTCCCGGACCACGCGTAGCCCGTGAGCAGCGCCGCCCAGGAGACCGAGTTCCTCGCAGGCATCGCGTCGAACGCCCTGCGCGCCTCTGCAAGCATCCTGTTCCCCACGAGGCCCGAGATAATGCAGTTCCACGTGAACACGTTCCGCTCCGGCATTTCGTCGAATAGGCGGCGCGCGGCCGCCACCCTGCCGGCGCGGAGGTGGGCGGTGATGGCGGAGTTCCATTGGAAGATGTCGCCGCCGGCGGGCGACGGTGGGGTCGGAGCCGGGGCGCGGGTGCAAAAGCGGCAGAGGGGGGTAGAAGCGCGGGGTGGTTGTAGAAGGTTCTGGAAGATTCTTATCATGTTCAGAGGGGAGAAGAGGTGCGTGGCTGCGAAGACGGGTTAAGCTCAAAGTAGGGCTCTGGATTGGTCTGAACTCTGAACCAGTCACATTGTCACAAATCAAAGAAATTTTGTTTGAAGAAAAACCAAATCAAATGTTGGAAAATCAAACAAATTAGTCCTTTGCCGCATAGTATATCTGGTAGTCTCTCCGGTTCTTGGTTTATTATCTACTAGCACATATGCCCGTGCGGTGCAACGGCTACCTAATCTTATTCCTCACACCATATATCAATATAATGCACATGAAACCCACGTGTATAAAACATTAGTCACATAGTATCCCAAAATATTAAGACTCCACTTTCTTCAAATGTAATTTTGATAAAAGCTACTAATTCAACATCATATGAATACAAAGTAAAAGTAACTTATTATTCCTTATAAAGCCAATATGAGTACAAAGCAAAACCTAACTAATTATCTCTTACTAAATCTAAAGAATAATTCTACCAAGATATGCGTGTTGCGCCCGTGACAATGTGGTTTTTAGGATGTCAAACCGTAATGGTGTAACTTATTGAAAGGATACGGATGTCGCCTAGAGGGGAGGGGGGAGGGTGAATAGGCGATTTAAAATTATTACGGTTAAGGCTTGAATAAATGCGGAATAAAACTAACGTTTAATTTATCAAGCCAAAACCTAAACTAGCTAGGTTCACCTATGTGCACCAACAACTTATGCTAAGCAATATGATCAACTAGGTGATAGCAAGATATATGACTCTAAGTTCGATGTCTATCACAAAGTATATAGCATAAGTAAGAAGCTCGGGATAGAAATACCGAGGCACTTGGAGACGATGATTTATCCCGAAGTTCACTTCCCAATGGAAGCTAGTCTCCGTTGGAGCGGCGCGGTGTTCACCAATGTGAAACACCGAGTAGCCTTGATATGGCACACCGTATCTCCGTTGTGTCTTACCACCAATGTGGCGAGGCACTTGTCACTATGTTGCCGTTGAGGTTGACAACTAGAATCTTTACAAGGGTGAAGCTCACTCCACAAGTTGGAGGGTCTTCACCAAATGCACCGAGTCACCAAGACTTGATGCCCAAGGCCGAGGGATCCCGGCAATGTCTTCGTATCTACCAAAGCTCCGAAGCTAACAAGGTTGAGCCACACTCCACAATTGGAGGCTCCCAACAAATCCCGTAAGCCACCAAGACTCCGAGAAAACAAACCGTCTAGGGTACCAACGTGCCCTAGAAGAACAAGCCCTAGGGAACCAAAGTACCCAAGAGTAACAAGCTTCTCAACTTCACTTTCCACGAATCACCGTGGAGAATTCAAACCGATGCAACTAATGCAATGGCAAGAACACACTAAGTGATCAAGTTCTTCCAACCCGAATCCACCAAAGCAACTAATGCTTGGGAGGGATTAAGAGGAAGAACCAAGGAGAAACACAAAGAAACTCCAAAGATCTAGATCCAAAGTGTTCCCCTCACTTAGAGGAGAATTCAATCGGTGGAAACAAGGATCTAGATCTTCTCTCTTTTTTCCCTCAAGAAGTAGCACGAACTATTGGAGAGATTTGAGAGAAAGCCAAGCTTGAGAAGTCAACAATGGAGGAGAGAAAATGTCTCAAGAAGTTGGCAAAAGGTTAGTTTATTTTTGGGAAAGAAGCCCCTTAAATAGGGGCTCCGAAAATGGAGCCGTTGGATCATTTTCGTGCGCAGGAAAAAAGAAAAGGAGAGGCAAAACGGGCAGGCCGGCCTGGCAACCGGCCCAGGCCGGTGAGAAGGCCGGGGCACCACCCGAGTGGGCCGGCCTGGGAGCCGGCCCAGGCCGGCAGCGGGACCGGGGCATCAATCGGGTGAGAGCTGCCACCCGGGTGGGCCGGCCGGGGAACCGGCCCAGGCCGGCGCGGAGGCCGGGAGCCCACCCGAGGAGACCGGCCGGTGAACCGGCCCAGGCCGGGTGTGTGGCCGGGGTGAAGCCCGAACGGGCCGACCTGGGAGCCGGCCCAGGCCGGAGGTGAGGCCGGCAGCTCCCCCCTTTTTTCTTTTTTCCTTTTTAATATTCTGTTTAAAAACCGACCGATACCGAAAACGCAATATCTTCCACATACGAACTCCGTTTTCGGTAATCTTGGACTCGTTGGAATCGTCACAACGAGCACAACAAGATTATGCAGAGAAACATCATTGTTCAATAAGATATGGTCAAACCAAATGATGAGAGGTAAAACCTTTCTATTAAAACCGGAAAACCATATCTTTTGCAAATGAAGTCCGAATGACACAAAACCACTTTTGTTGGAAAGAGGATGACAAACGCTATCCATTAACAAGTGAAAATATTGAAACCAAGCAAGGGAGATTTTGCTACTAAATGGAAGAGTGAAACCTTCCGCATAGATGGACCGGCAAAATCTCCAACACCGAAAACTCAATAGGGAACACATATGAGAACCGTTTTCGGTGACCTTGGCCTTGTCATGATAAGCACGACAAGCATCAATACCACACCACGATAAGAGCCAAATAGAAACCAATAAAGATGATGCCAAGGATGCAAAGGTTTGAGCTCTCTACGACCGATACGCTAAAGCTCACTTGAGAGCCCCTCTTGATAGTACGGTTACCTATCCTAAAACCCGGTCTCCCAACTACACCGCGAGACCGGTAAAATAGAAACCCTATCAAGATCATACCTTTGCCTTGCGCATTCCACTTGAGCTAGATGATGACGATCTTGATCTACTCTCAAGTGGATCACCTTTCTTGATTTTGCTCCGCTTGGTGAAGACACGCATATTGCTCCCCCATACACCAAGATGGGAGAGACACTCTTCGTCATATCTTTACATGGCCTTTATCTTGATGATGATCACCACGTGACGCCATCCACCATGGACAACATAGGGTCTTGATCAACACAGATGATCACACCATCCACCATGGACAACATAGGATCTTGATCAACAAATGATCTTCTCCACATGCCCTAATCTTGTATGTTGATCATCTTGCACTTAGCCTTGATCAACATATAATCTTCTTCTTTTAGCCTTGACTCCAACATATGGAGTCCAAGCATTCCTTATGGACCAACACTACAAATATAACTCAAAGCACGCATTAGTCCATAGAGATTGTCATTAATTACCAAAACAACACATGGGGGCAACCATGCTCTTTCAATCTCCCCCATTTTGGTAATTGATGACAATCCCTTTTGAGAGGGTTTATATAATGAATTAAGCAACCTTGCAAGACAAGAATGCATGAGCATGAGAGGCAAATGCTTAAGAACCAAACGAAAGCATAAGATCCAAATTCCCTTAAACCCTCTAAAACTTCTCCCCCATTGGCATCGATTGCCGAAATGGGAAGAAAAATTTAGAAAGCCAATATAGTATGAATTTCTCCATAGAGTGTGCATTTCTCAAAATGTGAGTGGAATCAAATACACATATCCATTGACAAATAGTTAGAGGGAATCAAACTATATTGAGGATCAAAGATTGCAAATAAGATGAAGTCATTCTAAACATCTCCACAAAGAAGATAGGCAATCAAAAAAGATCCAAGGCGAGAGTTCTAAAAAAACGGAGAAGCTCCCCAATGTTCATGCACTATTGAGGAGTGCACAAATATGGAATCCTTGCTCCCCCAAAATCATCTAGAACACTCACCAAGTGCAAGGATGTAAAAATTAAAGCAAAACAAAAACACTTGCACCAAAGATGTGGTTGAGCCATAAGGAGATACCCATTAAAAGAAATTATTTAGAAAGGCCCAACCAAGAGTATGTGTGTGTGACAAGACAATTAATTTGGTAAGACACATAGTCTTATTCAAATGGAGATAAGTTATATATCAAGTATTGACACACACAACTTTACAAAGAAGATTTTAAAAAAAATGTTCACAAGCTCGAAGATATCAATTGGAAATTACAACCAATTGAAAAATAACAAAGAGCAAGTGAGAACACTTAGCCAACAAAATCGACATACTCACCATGATGAGCATGAAGAGAAAAATCTTCAATAGAATGTGAGTGCGCAAAGATGCGAGTAGAAATAAGACAAGCACTCACGATACAAACTTGGAGCCACCAAAGAATTATAGATAAAAGACAAGATGGCTTGAAAGAAAGTAGGATACCAAATAAAAGGTGACCTCTCTCATATGTATAGGTTTCTAAGTAGACAATGATATTCATCGACAAAGAAACTTGCACATATAAAATGATCGAATAAAGAAGACTATGGTAACCAAAAGGAAGTCATGAATATACACAAAGAGATTATTGCTTAAAAGCATAGCACATAGCTCAAATTTATCTCATTGTATATAAATGAACTTCAAACACATCAAATGCATCACACATATCACTAAGGGAACAAGAGATAGTGGAAATGCTTTGAGATAGACAACAAGTATCACAAAGAAATAATACCAATTGAAGGAATGTTTTTGCAATTTCATCACAAATATCACAAAGATATACCAAGTGAAGGAAATAATTCAAAACCACAACAATTGTACCTTAAAGTTTTCATGCCAAGAGGCAACCTACACAAGGTTGAATAAAAGAAAGATATGCATGAGATAGATACTTGTTACCGAGATGCATTGGTGATGACGAAGATGATCTTTTGTTAGTCATCATAGCTTGACTCCTAAAATCACATGGTGAGACCACCTTCCTTATGAATGAGGCAAGCATCCAACGCTTCTCAATTGTACCTAAAACACAATTCAAGTACAATATGGTTCCCAAACTCATTGGGTTCCATAGTAGTTAGATACACTACAATACATAGGAAACACTCCACATAAATATGTGCATATAGATATGAAATTGAATTTCATGCACATTTTAGCCGATTTAGGATTTGGTGGAGTATCCCCTATATATTGGATCAAGAAGGACTAGCATGCCATAAAATAAATATACTAGTAAATATGCATGCATGGACTTACAAGAACCGAATGAGATACAATTTGGACGAAACACTAAGTAAACCAAGAAGAGAGCACACCAAAGTGTGACACAAAAGGGTTGTCCAAATTATATCAAAATTCAAATCAACACATGATTAAAAAAAACAAATCAACATATGATTGATTCCAAAACACGTCAACACATGAAGTGTGATATCAATAGGAATCAAATCAAACAATACATGAGAGATAAGACACCAATTGAAAAATAGGATACCATTTTGGAGACAAGATACCAAGAGGAGGTTAATACTTGACCGAAATCAAGTAAAGTAAAATAAAGTAACAAGGTATCAAGATTTCCACAATAAATATCAATTGAAGCAAATATCTATGAAGAAGATATTAGATTCCAATTAATACCAATTGAAGGTACCTAGACAAGGTCAATGAGCATATAAGATAAAATAAAGAGACATGCTCAAAGGATTTTCTCATTCTATAGGATAAACATAAAACAAGAAATGAGAAAGCAAGACTCCCAAGAGAGAGCAAGGTTACACTAAATAAACCAAGCACCCTTTACACTTTTCATGATGGCACAAAGCATCAAGAGAAAAAGATTTCTCTTCGTAAATACATATGATAGAAATCAAATGCCAATTGAAAGGATCAAATATTGATAGATAGGATAGTGTTCTAAATAAAAAGGAATGCTCCTCCAAGATTCATGCATTATTTTGATATTTGCATTTGAATACAAAATGCATGCACAAGGGATCATTACTCTTCCTATTTTATTTACAACACTAAACACTACCAATTTGAAACTTGGGATCCATGCAAGAGGCAAGGAAGGCAAGGGGAGTCAAAATAAATATTTTGGCAAGAGATGGGGCAAATAAAAGACAATGCCAATGTAAGGATAATCAAAAATATTCTATCACAAACATAGATATGGATTGTCCAAGGACAGTGACCATTTGGAAGTATTTTCTTGATGATAAGATGTATCCAAGACTATCCTCTCAAGATAAAACATATGGCAAGGGATAAGAAATAAAACACCATATTTTAATAAGGTTTGTTGGTAGTCCCAATTATCCAAACCAACCGGCAATGCCATGGTTAGAATAATATGAAACAAATGGTTTCTCAACTAATGTATGGAAATGCATATTAGAGAAAAACCACACCTAGCAAACTCACACAAACAAGAGCCAAAAGATAGCTAAAAAGCAAATTGGAACTTGTTCGAGCTAACATGCCACATAGGAATGAGATAATTTACAATATCAAATCTAAGTGGCAAACCTCAAATGTTCACATTTTGTAGGATTGTTATATGCACATAGCTTATTACTCCCCCACAATGTGATAATTCATTTCTTCTTAACAAGAGGCAAATAAAATCAAATAGAGATAATTAATAGACATTATAGAATTTGAATTTCTCATGAGCATGACACACCACATAGTTACTAGATAATCGTGATATATCAATACTAGGTGGTGTTACTCATATACACACATTTTTAGATTAGTGAAGTGCACAAAGCATATCACTCCCCCAAAATGGGATAGTCCATTAATTTCTCAAAAAGAGAGCCCATTGAAATCAACACAAGATCCAATAAGGACTCAACACAAAGTTTACACATATATGGAGCGCACATTAACATACACAAAATTGATTGCTCAAGGTAAGTAATAAGCACAACATATATAAGCACATGCTAGGAACAAAACTAACACATGCTAGGGGGCAAGCAACTTTCAATATATATATATGTAATTTAAATATAAGTTACCGCAAGAAGGAGCATTAGATATGAGATATGACAATATAATCCAAATGACTTGGCTTGTGGAAATAATCATCAAGAAGGTCCCTTAATTCTTCAAGGATAGCCAAGTCTCCAATGTCCTTCATCACAACCTATTGATCAAGTTTGAGCTTGTTGGTCCCCAACCAAGTTGGGTCCTAAGAGGTTAGTCACAATAGGCTTGGCAACCCAAATGGTTCTTTTCTTGACACCACTTTGAGTCCCCACATATTTGGCAAACACATTGCCAACCCTATCCTTCCTAAGAGAATAAACATCATCAATTATTATGGGGTTGGATAGAGTACCATTAGTGCATGAAGAAGCCAAGTGACCCTTCTCACGGCATAAGTAGCAATATCGACTCTTTTCTTTCTTCTTAATAGGCTCCTTGACTTGAGGAGCAATGACTTGAGTCTTCTTAGGAGGTGGCCCTTGTTCAACCCGAGGTTGAGCATGAGATTGAACAATAGGCCGCTTCCCTAATTGCTTCTCACTAAGAGGCTTCTTCTTCATTGGGCAATCCCTAACATGGTGCCCTTCTACTTTGCACTTGAAGCAAACAATCTTGACCGAATGATTGACTTGTTCTTGGCCCTTCTTATTGCTACTCTTGGACTTGTTCTTGATATTGGAGTTGAATCCAAGTCCACACTTGTCATTGGGGGATTTTTGCACACTCAACATGTTGTCAAGTGTGGCCTTCCCTTTATGACGCTTCTCCACATCTTTCTTCAAAGAGGTGGCTTGTACCTTGTGCTCTTTAGACTTCCCTACAAAGTTAGTAGCTACACAAGCACTAGTGGAAGTTGAGGCTTCATTGTTAGAGGAACTAGGCACAAAATGTAATTCAACATATGATTTACCACTGGGTTGAGATGAAGAATTACAAGGACTAGCACATGGTATTATAGCATTTTTAGTAGAAGTTGTGCCATTGTCCACATGAGGCTCACTAGATATTACCTTGGTAGCGATAGCCTCATGAGCTAACTTTAGCTTATCATGAGATACTAGAAGATCCTCATGAGAGCTCGAGAGCTTCTCATGGCTTTCTTCCAATATCTCATAATTGCTAGTTAGCAATTTAAGTTGAGCCCTTAGCTCAACATTCTCCTTTAAAATGGATGCTTCACAAGAAATAGAGTTAGTAGCACAAGCATCAACATTAATAGCAATGGGAGAACAAGTAGGAAGCTCTTTTAATAATTGAGCTTGGAGTTGATCATGAGACTTAGTGAGATGTGCGAGAGAATCTTCCAAGGACTTGACATCCTTTTCAAATTTCACATTAGCCTCAAGGAGTCTATCAATTTCAACAACAAGCTCATCATTTTTAATTTTAAAATCATTAGCCACCTTGAGAGCTCTATCATGGGTTTCATTTACTTTAGATAACTCTAGAATAAATGTCTCCTCAAGAGATTTCTTGGTGGTTTGGATTTCTTCAAGAGCTTGCTCAAGATTCGCAATTGTGTCCGCATAATTACGTTCGCGGCTAAGACTTTCATTTTCACGAGATTCCAAATTTTCAATAGTAAGCCCTCGTTCAATAAGGGTGCCCATAATTTCATGTAGGTTCTCACAAGCATTTTCATTCTTTGAAAGAGCATTAAGAACCATTAGACCTTTCTTATTGAAGTAAGCATCATCTTCTTCATCATCATCACTATTGTTATGATCATCACTACTTGATGATTTAGAAGATATGCAAGGACTCTTAACACAACCATGTGAAACATTTATAGTTCTAGATGTGTTTAAGTCCAAAGATAAATCATTGCAATAGGATAGAGATGAAATATTATCTAAAAGAAGCTCACTATCATTATTGCACAATTTATCCCTACTCACCATTGCATTATTTTGTGGCTTGTCATATGTGGGTGAGGTAGAAGAAGTTGAGTACTCATTACGCCCGGAGGTGGAGTGAGAACAATCATTCTCACTATCCATGGACACACCATAATTGTCTTGAAGCTTGGTCCATAGCTCATGGCCATTCCGATAAGGAGAGATCGACAAAGCAACTGCATTACTCAAAGACTTGAAAATCACTGTAGAAGCTTGAGCATCTAGATAAGAATTTTCCTCATCATCTAGAGGAGAAAAACCCATATCTAGAATTTGCTCTATATATGGATCAATGTCCCGAAAATAATCTAGCATGCGATTTCTCCAATCATTATAATTAGTGCCATCGAATATTAAAGAAGCATTGTGCACTAAACCACTAGACGACATCTTTACTCTCTAGGCCGTGAAGCCCTATAAAGAGAGAACCTGCTCTGATACCAATTGAAAGGACACGGATGTCGCCTAGAGGGGGGGGGGGGGGGTGAATAGGCGATTTAAAATTATTACGGTTAAGGCTTGAATAAATGCGGAATAAAACTAACGTTTAATTTATCAAGCCAAAACCTAAACTAGCTAGGTTCACCTATGTGCACCAACAACTTATGCTAAGCAATATGATCAACTAGGTGATAGCAAGATATATGACTCTAAGCTCGATGTCTATCACAAAGTAAATAGCATAAGTAAGAAGCTCGGGATAGAAATACCGAGGCACTTGGAGACGATGATTTATCCCGAAGTTCACTTCCCAATGGAAGCTAGTCTCCGTTGGAGCGGCGCGGTGTTCACCAATGTGAAACACCGAGTAGCCTTGATATGGCACACCGTATCTCCGTTGTGTCTTACCACCAATGTGGCGAGGCACTTGTCACTATGTTGCCGTTGAGGTTGACAACTAGAACCTTTACAAGGGTGAAGCTCACTCCACAAGTTGGAGGGTCTTCACCAAATGCACCGAGTCACCAAGACTTGATGCCCAAGGCCGAGGGATCCCGGCAATGTCTTCGTAGCTACCAAAGCTCCGAAGCTAACAAGGTTGAGCCACACTCCACAATTGGAGGCTCCCAACAAATCCCGTAAGCCACCAAGACTCCGAGAAAACAAACCGTCTAGGGTACCAACGTGCCCTAGAAGAACAAGCCCTAGGGAACCAAAGTACCCAAGAGTAACAAGCTTCTCAACTTCACTTTCCACGAATCACCGTGGAGAACTCAAACCGATGCAACTAATGCAATGGCAAGAACACACTAAGTGATCAAGTTCTTCCAACCCGAATCCCACCAAAGCAACTAATGCTTGGGAGGGATTAAAGAGGAAGAACCAAGGAGAAACACAAAGAAACTCCAAAGATCTAGATCCAAAGTGTTCCCCTCACTTAGAGGAGAATTCAATCGGTGGAAACAAGGATCTAGATCTCCTCTCTCTTTTCCCTCAAGAAGTAGCACGAACTATTGGAGAGATTTGAGAGAAAGCCAAGCTTGAGAAGTCAACAATGGAGGAGAGAAAATGTCTCAAGAAGTTGGCAAAAGGTTAGTTTATTTTTGGGGAAGAAGCCCCTTAAATAGGGGCTCCGAAAATGGAGCCGTTGGATCATTTTCGTGCGCAGGAAAAAAGAAAAGGAGAGGCAAAACGGGCAGGCCGGCCTGGCAACCGGCCCAGGCCGGTGAGAAGGCCGGGGCACCACCCGAGTGGGCCGGCCTGGGAGCCGGCCCAGGCCGGCAGCGGGACCGGGGCATCAATCGGGTGAGAGCTGCCACCCGGGTGGGCCGGCCGGGGAACCGGCCCAGGCCGGCGCGGAGGCCGGGAGCCCACCCGAGGAGACCGGCCGGTGAACCGGCCCAGGCCGGGTGTGTGGCCGGGGTGAAGCCCGAACGGGCTGGCCTGGGAGCCGGCCCAGGCCGGAGGTGAGGCCGGCAGCTCCCCCCCTTTTTTCTTTTTAATATTCTGTTTAAAAACCGACCGATACCGAAAACGCAATATCTTCCACATACGAACTCCGTTTTCGGTAATCTTGGACTCATTGGAATCGTCACAACGGGCACAACAAGATTATGCAGAGAAACATCATTGTTCAATAAGATATGGTCAAACCAAATGATGAGAGGTAAAACCTTTCTATTAAAACCGGAAAACCATATCTTTTGCAAATGAAGTCCGAATGACACAAAACCACTTTTGTTGGAAAGAGGACGACAAATGCTATCCATTAACAAGTGAAAATATTGAAACCAAGCAAGGGAGATTTTGCTACTAAATGGAAGAGTGAAACCTTCCACATAGATGGACCGGCAAAATCTCCAACACCGAAAACTCAATAGGGGACACATATGAAAACCGTTTTCGGTGACCTTGGCCTTGTCATGACAAGCACGACAAGCATCAATACCACACCACGATAAGAGCCAAATAGAAACCAATAAAGATGATGCCAAGGATGCAAAGGTTTGAGCTCTCTACGACCGATACGCTAAAGCTCACTTGAGAGCCCCTCTTGATAGTACGGTTACCTATCCTAAAACCCGGTCTCCCAACTACACCGCGAGACCGGTAAAATAGAAACCCTATCAAGATCATACCTTTTCCTTGTGCATTCCACTTGAGCTAGATGATGACGATCTTGATCTACTCTCAAGTGGATCACCTTTCTTGATTTTGCTCCGCTTGGTGAAGACACGCATATTGCTCCCCCATACACCAAGATGGGAGAGACACTCTTCATCATATCTTTACATGGCCTTTATCTTGATGATGATCACCACGTGATGCCATCCACCATGGACAACATAGGGTCTTGATCAACACAGATGATCACACTATCCACCATGGACAACATAGGATCTTGATCAACAAATGATCTTCTCCACATGCCCTAATCTTGTATGTTGATCATCTTGCACTTAGCCTTGATCAACATATAATCTTCTTCTTTTAGCCTTGACTCCAACATATGGAGTCCAAGCATTCCTTATGGACCAACACTACAAATACAACTCAAAGCACACATTAGTCCATAGAGATTGTCATTAATTACCAAAACAACACATGGGGGCAACCGTGCTCTTTCACTTATACCTGTCAACACTTTTTTCTAAAGCATGCATCAATATGGCATTATAATATGAACTTAAGTTTCTCCTCCAAACATAAAGAATAATTTCATGACCTGATATAAAATGACTTGAAATTGGAGCACCAACGATCACCAATTGGCTTGGTAGAATCCAACAAATATCCAAACCTTGAGTTAACCACCAGGGGAGCTTGAGAGGTAACATCATAAAAAAAAGTACATCTGATTTTCTGGCGCACTAAAGCCTCATATTTGCATGCCCCGGACACATGATGTCCTTCTGATCAGGATCAATCGAAATCACACCTGCCTGTGAGCGCCTCCCATCATCCACTCGTATGAAATGCGTACTCTCATGATGCTATCTTTGCAGGAACATTGCACTCGAGTCAGGAGAAGCTTGTCGAGTCAATCAAGTCCTTCTGCGCATATGCCAAGTGGGGTTGTTGCAAATTGGTTAGCTATGCACAAAGAAATGCTCATGAAGAAGCTTGCCTCTTTGCTACTCCGATGCGCTTCCTCGTCGACAATACCACCGATTGCTTACATTTTGTCTGTAGCCAGTTGTTTGTAGTAAACATGGAGGCGTCCCTGCCTTTACAGTTGTTTGCCTCAGGACTGGCAATTTGAGTAGGAAGTTCTATAAAATTAAAGGACTGAAAACTGTGTGCAACTGACGGCTTCTGTCACAAATACAAAGGAGCGTGGAGGTGTGCACCCAGCAGAAGCTTTTCTTTTGGTTCCGTATGATTTCTGCAGTTCCAGTAATCCAACACTCCATGTCTCTTTTAGGAGGTCTACCGCTGTATGATGTGAATATGTCATATCCTCTTCTACTTTCTCCGAAATGTAAAATACGTGCAATGACAATTTATTCAGTAAAGTACTCGTATATGTAAAACCGCTGGTTCCACCTGGCTATTACCACATTGTAAATGCTAGCCTACATTTACAGAAGTAAAAGTCTCATACTCAGGGATAAGAGCGAGTTTAATACTACTCGTATCAGGGATCGAACAGGAGGTGCGCGGCGTAGGTGATGCCCCAGGGCGCCGAGCGCGGCAGCAGCAGCGTTCTCGACAGCCGCGTGGCTGGGTTGTATACGAAGCCCGTTGCGGTGGTCCACGAAGCCGGGGCACCACCTGGTCGGCACGCCGGCGAGACAGGCATCGACGCCGTCGCCGCCCCGCGTGAAGAAATAGGTGCCCCGCGAGCTGTCGTCCGAGTAGTCGATGAATACGATGCGCGCCGGCCGGCAGGAGGTGCCTGAGGACCACCATACGTCCGTCTATGGTGGTGCGCCACAGCACCAGTATCCACAGACGTGCCTGCGCAGCTACACTCGGGGATCTGTCGCGGCGGAGGATGTCGGCGAGCACCTCCTCATGGAGATCGATCACCATTGCTGCTGGAGACGCTGCCGGAGACTTCGAATCCGGGAGGTATGAGACCTCCGGCTGGTGGCGAGTTCGACCTTCCGCCGGCGTGTACACCGGGCCGGCGCTCCCGTCTCCTCCGCGGACCACCGCACGTATCCCGGTCTGCCTCCGAGGAACTGGTCAGCCGCCGGTTCCGCACTGGTCCAACGACGGTTGGGACCTCCGCTGCCACCACCCTGCTTGGCTGATTTCTCCGGCGGTCCGGCCACAACCATTGGCTAGTGGCGACGCGAATCGAGCAGAGACGTCAGGGGAAAGACACGACGGACCAAGGAAACAGGACCCGCACGGACGGACCGTTTTTTCTCACATAAGCGGTGGCAATTGATGTAATTATGCTTGAAAATAAGGGTAATATTAAAGTTGGACGAAAAAATTGGGAGAAGCAACTCTTCCTTTATTACTATAGCAAATATGCCCGTGCGTTGCTACGGATTGATTTTTATTCTGACATGACGTTGTCTCCTACAACAATTGTTATGTAGAGTACTCCACCCCAAAATCAATCAACTCAAAAAAATCAATCGAACAGAGTAACTCTAGCCATAGTTTGATCCCCATTTCTCCTCGAGTAGATCATGAGTACGAGTGGCGGCTTCCTCTCCTTATAACATGTCAAAATTTAAGCGGCAAATTGATCTTGTCAGAAATATAATATATTGCACTGCCTATTTCATCAGTTGGGACTTTTGTGATAATTGGCTAGTGCATCAATTCAATATGGTATCAGAGCCAGAGGTCTAGAATTCAAATCCTGGCCAACGCAGTATTAGAAATAAATATCTGCGGACACTCCAAGTCTACGTCATAGGCGCGTGAAGTAAAATCTATGTCCTAGGCTCGTGAAGGAAAAAAGTCCACAACCTAGACGTGAGGAGTATTAGAAATAAATATCTGCGGACACTCTAAGTCCACGTCATAGGCGCGTGAAGTAAAATCCACGTCATAGGCTCGTAAAGGAAAAAAGTCCACAGCCTAGACGTGAGGGGGAGTGTCAGAAATATAATATATTGCACTGCCTATTCCATCAGTTCGGACTTTTGGATAATTGGCTAGTGCATCAATTCAATAGATCTCTCTTTATATACACTTGGAGAGATCTCTAAAAAATGCCGCTTCGGTTTATATCGACATTCCTATAGACTTTAAGTCTCGGACTATATATTTCTTGTCGGTATCGTTGTCGTCATGATCCGTGATATGAGGAGAACAAAGATATTCAGATAGGTTGAACGGCTCATTTGTTGTAGTGAAGAAACCACATAATTATCAGAAAAATAAATATCTATTCTACATGCTCCCAAACCGATCCTCTCTCCTCTACATACAGGAAATACATCAAAGCAAAACAAATCTTACAGCTTGGCTCAAGCCTATATGACCTGAACCACTACACTCTACACGAACTGTCTGCTCTCAAACAACACCGCTCTGAAATGTCCGCTATCAAACAAGCAGCACCACGCAAGCTAAGTAGCATCAGCTCGCAATCTCTTCGCTCCAACTCTCTTTTGCAAGCAAGTAGCAGCAAAGTAGCAGGTTTTGAGCGGCGCATCAGCGGAGGCAGAGGAAACCTATCGATCTCTTTCTCCTCCTGCTGGTCACCCCGTCTCTTATCGCCGACGGCAAACCAAGCACACATATAAACTCCTCTATCACAGTTGGCTGGCAGCTGAGCACCACACAAAGCAGGTGCGAGAAGAGGCAGGGAAGGTTGGAGGCAGAGCCTGGGAAGATCAATTCGGCGACAGGGGTCCGAGGTCACATGCATGTCCCGTTGATTCTCGAGCTGGGTCCCTGTTCACGCCGTAGGTCCTTGGCTCCGTCGGACCGGCGTTGATTGTTTCTTTCCTTGCAGATAGGAGTTCCCTCGACAACCGACGTTGGTGACGACATGGGAGGACGGGGCAGAGGGGAGAGGATGGGCCGTGTGGATAGACTACACGTTCGGGTTGAAGGGTTCCCACTTCGGATGAACGAAAGTTAGAGCGAAACGTTTTTTCCACTCGGTGGTGGAAAGTGTGGTAATATTGATAAAAAACAGGGGCAATTCTAATGTTGGACGAAATTTTTGGGAGAAGCAACTCTTCCTTTATTATTAGGTAAAAATTAACACGATCTTTGAACTATACATTTTTTATACTTGTAGAAATATAAATCTGACCAATGGTTCCTCCGGTAAAAGCACAGGCTATAAGACTTAAAAAATTATATTTATGATGAGTTGCCAGTGAGAGAATAGGAAAGAGAAGAGTAGTCGGCTGTATATGAAGAGCTAGCTAAAGCACGTGCTCCTAAACATTTTGTAAGAGTGTAAGATGCGTCATATCTTTATAAAATAATACCTCTTTATATCTAATAAATATACATGTTGACTATAAAGCTGGCTATAAATAACATGACAACAAATTATAGAGCAGTAGACTCTGTTATTAAACTTGCTTTAATGCACTATCGTGGGGTTGGTGTGGAAGTTAGATTGGCAGATCCGGCGACGCGACTAGAGAGACGTCTCGGCACCAGCATGCAAGCCGCCGGAGCGGTGGTTCTTAAATTTGCTTGGGTGACAGAACCATCGGGAGGACCAGCAAGGGCTATGTCCCCGGTTTTTCAAACTTGAGTGTTCAATTTTTTTCTACTCTTTAAAAGATTCACACAACAAAAATAATAAAAATCTCATAGCTAGAAGAATTATCATATTTTTTTTTGCCAAAGTTAGACAAGAATTACTACACAATCACAAGATTTTAAATTTAGATTAATGTTACGTACCTATTTTATTGAAACTACAACACATTGATACATATATATACACACTATCAAATATACATATGATTTTATTTTCCAAATAGTTGGGTGTGCATTTGTACAGCCATGACCCTATATGAATCTGTCCTTGTCCACCTCCCCCTAACATCTAGTAATATTTACAGTAAATTCTAGTTTTACCCCATACTTTCACAATTCTGATGTTAATTACCCATTTAACAAATTTTTATCCTAATTACCTCATTTGGTAAAAGTTGTGCCAAATTTTACTCCGTTTAATTTTTTGAGGAATTCCATAGCTGGTCCCAGCCATCACGTAGAAGTGGCGTGCCACGTAGACTGTTTTGATGTACCATAAAACAACCCTGGGGACCACCAGACATACCCATTGCGGCTCAATGACGTGCCGCTCCGGACACTACCCATCATGGTGACCCTAATGGTGGACTTCGGCCAGCTAATCTACGTACATGAGGGTGAACATGCGCACTGGGACACCAGCCTCAGCTAATCGAACGTTCTTGTGGTCTTCCACCGTGTAATTTTTCTCTCTACTTGTTCTTTATCGATCGTAGTATGACAATTCATACCTCTTTGTCTAATCGGTAATAGTATGACTATGACGTCCTCAGTAAAAGTTCATGATGGTTTGCCATTTCTGCCCATCCCATATTTCCATTCCTATCCTCTTTATCTAGTCGCCCCTGAGCGCGCTCATCCGATGTGGACTGTTGTAGCATGGCTGCTATACACAGTCATGCTAATTTCAGTTTCTTTCACTTCCATTTTCATGTTATTTTCTGAACAGATTCTAAGAATAACAACTCTGTAATGGATGGCCTCATAATTTTCTCAATGTGCATAATTTATACACGATAAAGTTTGTAAAAAAATAGAGGAGGTAAAAATTGGCACAAATTTTACCGAATGGGTAATTATGATGAAAACTTGTTAATTGAGGTACTTACCATCAAAATTATGAAACTAGAGGGTAAAAATAGAATTTACTCTAATATTTATGTGCCCCCTATTCTATGCTAAAAAGGTCATAAAAATCACTACAACAAACATCACGTAGAGACGTTACTTATTAGACGTATTTTTATTCTCGTCTCTACATAAATAGGAATGTTTATGAGACCCTGCCCAAGTCGTCCCAAAATACATGTTCAATGCTTTAGACTCCACCGCTACTGGCCCGCGTATTCTGAAGTCGAGTGACGGAGACGGGCTTAGCCGACAAATATGAGAACCGTGCGTGCATTTTACTCTACTAGCTAAGTACGATTTGTAGAGTCCGTGAACATTTGCTCTCTCCTCTATCAAAAAGGAATCTTGCTCTCTCCTCTTTCTTGTTTCCTTAAAAAAGTTGACGTTTCCTCTTGTTCGTGAGGGGTGGATTCTTTAGTCTTACAAACCCATGAGAAAGCCAAATACAAATATATGTGGTGTGGACAAATGAAAAAAAATAGTAGCAAAATGGATTAATTTTCATCGGAAAAGACTTGCTACCCCATGGGTAGATACACACCCTAAGTTTGACCAAAACGTATATGCAACAGTAAAATGAGATTACTCAAGTAGACAAGGGGGATGTCACTAGTAGAGTTGATAGAATTATTAAAAAGTATTTTGAAATTTTTTCGAATTTTTTTCCATCCGCTATGATTTTTTTACTAAAGTTTGACCCAAAAGTCAACAGAAAGTCAACTATGAAAAAAAGCTAAAAATGACGACCAAAAAATATTTTTTTTTTAAATTTCGAAACCAGTTTTATACACCAAATATCCGTGTTTTATTAGGAAAATAAGGTAAAACGGATACATACGGCTTGCATCTCCATATAACGCATGGGTGTGTAGCTACCTATGCGGGTAGCAAATTGTCTCTCAATTTTCATAGTAGTATACTGCGATTGCAAAACCTGTGTTATATAAAGGTGTCGGACGTGCAGAGTTTACTCAAGGTGTTCTTACAATAACGAGCAAGAGAAAATTTCAGATCCTTTTCTGTCCATACACAGCTTGTTCAGACTTCTTAGCATGTTCATTGTTAGAAAAAATTAGACTCTTTTTGCCTTAAACAAGACAAGAACTTTATAGCTTCCAATGCCTTACAATCCCAGTCAACTCACTCACTGTTACAGATGCACGCCCAAAAAACCTTCTCTTCATTTCAAGCAAGACAGTTCTGTTGGTGCTCTCCTCGATTCTTCGTCACCATCAGCCTCAACCAGTCAACCTTATGCAAAATTAGTGCTCCTCCTGACAACTGCTATCGGCCTCAAGAGCATGTCTAAACCGCGCAACATTAGCGAATGGTGCAGATGAGCTGCGCTAGGCTGTTGAATGAATGATGTTAAAATTTACATCACCAGTAATTGGCCTCGACAGCATATCCAACACCATGCTACGTACAAGCACACGTCTCCTCGATCAGCTTGATCAGGTGTTTCGAGCACAAATTTCGTGGCATGTCAGGTGTTCAGCAAGGTGTTCACGCACCACCTCGGGTTCAGCAAGGCTGCCATGCTACATTCTTCCGCTGCTCCAGACGTCTTGATGATGCTTAATTCAGCATCCATGCTCTTCGCTGAGGATTAGATCCTCTAGAGCTGATCTTTTCTCCCTGAGAACGTCCTTGGATATCACTCTTATACTTAGGACCTGTAGTGCCTCAACTGCAGTCTTGTATAATCCATCCTCCACGTAGGCGCAGAATGTGTACCAAACCGTTGAGTCATCGGGTTGAACCTTTGCTCTGCGCATACGCACAAGATATTCAGCAAGATGAATATTACCCTGTGAAGAATCACCAGACATGAGTTTTAACTTCGAAATCGTTTCGGGGAAATAAGAATTGACAAGTTAATATATCATAGGCATACTCTTGCACTCGCATCTGAGAGTATTGTGTTGAGCATACCTATATCATATTGAGTTTTCAGTTACGCATTAGTCCAAACTCCCCTTCTGCTAATACAACCTGTCATGGAAAAACTCGTCGTCAGACTCAAATGGGACACACAAATTCAAATCAACTAAAACGTAGGAATCAGAAGTACATTACAAAATGAGTAATAACAACCCTGCAAGTAACCAGCCTTACCTTTAGTAGAGATGTAAAAGTCACAATGGGAGCTTCCTCGACCGCCATGGCTGATGTGGGGACGAGCCCTGCCTCCGCTCCTCGTTCCCCACCCCGGACCTGCCGCTCCTCCCCGACACCGACGCTGCCTGGGTTGCAGAGCTACAGCGAGGTCGTTCAAGATGGTGTTATGGTTGTGCGCTCTCCGCAGCTGCCGCCGGCTGCTTCGCAGGGCTCTGTTCTGATGGGGACCTTCTCCGGTGCGGGGGGTTGGCGACTGGCTCGAGGACCACCCTCGCCGGCGAGGTTGATGACATCGACGTGGAGGTGTTGGCCCCGATGACGCCCCCGATTACCAAAAGCTCACCCCCAATAGGTCAGCCGGCTCAGTCAACCGTGGGGTGCGAGGCAGAATCGAGCGGGGGATGGCAACAGGTCTTGCCTCGACGTGGTCCGCGCCGTCCAGCGGCACCATCCACGGCTTCACCCCCGCGTCCCATCCCGGTGTGGCTTTTTGGAAGATGTTGCAGATGTCTCGTTCATGGACACCGTGCAGCTTTTTGCAGGGACCCTCTTCGGTGCTCGCTGTGTCTGGAGAATGGCCACCGTGCGCGCGACTGTCGCAATCAGTGGCGTCCTCTCAGCTCGCTGGCATGCCTCGCAGCACCGAGGTCCCGTCTGGGTTCTAAGATTTCTCATGCTCCAGTGGCATGTGATGTTCCAATGGGATATGTGCTCCCCTCCAAAGCGCTTCGTTGTGGATCATGGGGGTCGGTTGTTTCTACTCCCGCTAGCTTGGTACCGTCGCCCGAGGTGGCATTGCAGTCCGCTCTGCCAGTCCAGGTCGTGCAGTTGCAAGATTGCCTTGTGCGGGTTGAGAGCTTTCTGGAGCGGGCGGAGGCTGCTCTGAGCAAGCTCTCTCTTGTGGCGGCTATGGTGAAGACCATTCCTACGTCGCGTCCTCTTGGTGAGGTCGGTGTTGACTCTGCGGAGGGAATGGGAGGGGAGCTATATGGCTGTTTCTCCCCTCATATTGGGGACAGTTTGCCGGATTTATTTGCCTTGCCCTCTGTTCCATCCGCTGCGGAGAGCGAGGCCATCCCTGCGGTAGTGGCTCCTGTGCTGCAGATCATGCCCGACCTTCAGGAGCTTTGTCTTAGTCCTACTTTGCCTCTGTCAGTGCAGCATATGAGTGTGGACTCGTCGGCAACCTTGAGCTCGCCTGAGCGATCCGAGGTAGCTTTCACGCCCATTCCACCCCCACAGACACATGAGGCCGATGTTCTCTTCGCAAAGGAGCTCTGTAGCCTGCTTAGTAGTGTGGAGGTGACAATTCCTGGATGTGGACGGGCGATTGCTTGCCTCCTAACGGGGTCAACTGACACAAACAAGAAGGTGGGTGAATGCCCTCGGTCCGTCATCCCGAAGGAGAAGTCACAAAAGCACAAAGGCAAGAAGGGTGGCGCCATTAAGAAGGCGGTTGTGGCTGCTTGATGGATGGCCTTTGGTTTCTCGTTCGCCCTCTTGATTTGGGTTATGGTTTTTGAGTTGCCCATTGCCTTTGGTCGAGGTGTTCTCATCGTGTGTTCCATGGTGTTGTCAAAGTGTTAGGGGTTGCATTTGTTGTGTGCTATGAGAGCTTGCGGGGCTGCCTATACGGTTGTGGGGTTTTCGTTGTTTGTGAGTAGTTCACTTTGGGTTGTTTGTATCGGTTTTAGCCCGGTTTCCCGTAAATTAACTAGGCAATTCTCTTCTTCTTAATTAATAGATTGGGGCAAAACTTTTTCTCCCGTTTCAAAAAAAAAAAGTCACAACTGTAGGACAGTAGCCATCTCAGAGCATCATAGACAACAAAGTGCAAGCTGATTTCAAACACGACAATAGTTTGCAGCACTATCATTACGTTATAAATTGCAATATTAGTTGGAAGACCACATGATATCATGTTCTTGAAAGTTCTCATTGCCTTGTGTGTCGACAAACCAGAAAGAGGTTTATCAAATTTAACAAGTTCCACTAAAAACACACGAAGCATACAAAATAGACTTGCGAGAAAAATTAAACCCAATTCATCATTTAGCTATGCTTCAACCAAAGCACGCAACACAATGCTGTAGAAATCACTCTTCTAATAAGGATCCATGTTCCATAAGACTTTCTCAGCAACATTCAAGTACCTCAGCATTTCCTCTGTCATCCTCAGCTCCAAAGGCTCGTATCTGAAATAACATGAAGTCTGTAAAAAATAACATCAAGAGTTCAAAGAATGCTGTCACAGTCAATTAATCAGTGCTTACAAAATGTCGTTTCGTCTGTCCCCTCTCGCCCCGCCGGGCGATTCCCAGATCCATGAGACCACACCCAAATCCCCGAACCCAACGAATCACGAAGAAGAGCAAGATCATGCCAGTAAATCCACTCGCACGACGCCCGTTCACCAGAATCTTCCCACTCCAAAATCCACCAAGAATCCCCCAAACTCCAGCCTCCTACTGCCCGAGTTCAAAGAGAGATTGAGATGCATCATTCTACGATCGGAAAATCCCTACAAAAGTGTTCAGATACTCCGGCAAAGGGCGATGCAGATCCTGCGGCCCCAAATCTCACATCCACCATCCAGTTCATCCCCCCCCCCCCCCGACCCCAGGGTTCCATCCTACCCCAGCCCGGCCGTCCCAACCCCACCCCCCGCGACCGTGACTCTCTCGCGGTCCATGCATCCCCACATCCAATCCACAGCCCAATCTCCGGAATCCAGAATCGTAGACTTAAGGAATCCGCGTTATGGCCAGCTTCATTCCCCGCGATTTGGTTGCAGCAATGGTACCGGTGTCTTCACTGCCCCAACGGATCCTACAGCTAATCCGGCAATTGTGCCTCGCCGGAATTACTCCCTCCCGCTCCCCACGCCCCCTGATCCAGGCAGAAGAGCCATAAATCAACCATGCGACTACCCCCCTTACCACACTCTGCGACACAATCACACCGAAGGAGTGCCAAGCATGGAGCAGTCAAGCAAGGCCGTCGCGGCTCTCACCGGCTCCCCGTCCGAACCCACGATCCCACGCGCCCCCCTCCTCCCCCCGCCGCCCGGGGGAGGCCCGCTGGCCGGCGGTGTGGAGGCGCCGATCAGGCGCGCTGGGAAGGAGCCGATGGTGGACGATCGAACCGAGGAGGAGAAGACCCCGGTCCTCGTCAACTTCGCTGTGGCGCGGGGCTCGGCTCCGGCAAGGCTCCTCGCGGTGGGTGTGCTTCTCTCTGTCATCAACATCCCCTCAAGGCAACTGGTAAACTATATGAAGAATGTGTGGAGGATCAGAGGCTCGCTGGAGTCCAGCCAGCTTGCGGACAAGCGATTCGTGCTCGATTTCTCCGAGGGAGATTTCGAGCACGTCACCAAGGGCGGCCCATGGAGGTACCAGAAGGACGCGGTTCTCGTCCGCGAACTCAAGATTGGAGAGGACCCGAACTCCGTCCGCTTCGAGCAGATGCCAATCTGGGCCCAGTTCACTGGCATCCCCTACTATCTGCTCTCCAAGCAGATGGCAAGGGACCTGGGGAAAAAACTGGGCGAGTACGTCTCCATCAATAACAAGGCACGGGGCGACATCGACAACAAGATCCTGCGCGCTTGGGTGCGACTGCCCATTGGCCGCCCTCTCCACTGCTGGATCACCCTAATGGACGAAATCTCCACCAATAAGCAAGAGGTCGTCGTCGGCATCCTTCTCGAGCGCCTCCCCAACTACTGCATCTTCTGCAGTGTCATCGGCCACCAACAGGAGACATGCGACCTACCAGAGGAACTGAAGAAAATAAGGTACACTGACAATCTTGGTGTCCAGGCCACGCACCCCGATGATCCAAGGAAATGGTACCTGCCGGAATCAGCTGCCGAAAACGGACGTGCCCTCCGCATGGACCTGCCATGGCACAATGTCGCGGCACTGGGTCCCAAACCCGGTGCTTCTCCAACCGACCACCTCGCCATCATCTCACACGTCGCAGAGAGGGTCCAGCACCTCTCCGTGCGTGAGGCCCCGGCCAGCAACGACAACCGCAACGCCATCTCCAGCACGCCAACCAAGCTCTATAAGGCCCCCACCATCGGGGTCGGATCTGACACCGTCGGGGAGACAGTGATCGCCGACACCAACAACAAGAACAGCGACGGCACCCAGGACCCTACTCCAACCCTTGTCCTGGATGACCAGTAAAAAAGGTGGAAGAGGAGAAACAAGGACGAAAGGAAGAACCAAAGCGGCCACGACAACCACAAGACCGACGATCCTGAAGCTAGCGCAGCAGAGAAGGCACGTACCCCCTCAAAGGAGGGGACGGTGCTGCGCAAACAGTCTGGCTGGGAAAGGCAGGGCTCTGATGATCACAGTGGGACGGGGGACCGCTTCAAGAAATCCAAGGAGGCGATCACGGCTGACACTGGTAAGCAGGGGGAAGGACGCAACAGACAGAGGTGGAACAGGAAGCAACCAGCCCCGGGGCTGCTGGTACTCTGACAGGCGCGACAGATAGCGCCTGTCAGAAGCAATGAAACTCCTAGGTTGGAACTGCCGGGGTTTGGGTCAGCCCCGGACAGTTCATGAACTAGTGCTTCTCGTTCGCACTCTCAAACCCAAACTGGTGTTCATCAGCGAGACTAGACAGAGCAAGAAAAAAATAAAAGATCTTAGATGGAGGCTAGGCCTTAAGCACTGCATTATGCAGGATGGTGTTGGCAAAGGGGCCGGTATTGCTCTGTACTGGGATGAACAAATCAGCATTAAGATCTTGTCCGAGGGTCCTCGCTACTTTGATGTGTTAGTCAAGGAGGACACCGTTGGCCAGCCTTGGCGGTGTACCTTCGTTTATGGTGAAGCAAAAGCCTCTGAGAGACACCATATGTGGACTACACTCCGCAGAATTAAACCGAATGGTACTGAACCTTGGTTGATGATGGGTGACTTCAACGAAACTATGTGGCAGCATGAACATTTCTCCGAAACAAAGAGGTCTGAGAGGAGAATGGCTGATTTTAGAAATGTGCTCTCCTTCTGCAATCTCCATGACATGGAGTTCTCAGGGCCTTCTTGGACCTTCGACAACAAACAGAAGGGGAAGAAGAATGTCAGAGCTAGACTGGACAGAGTCGTTGCCTTCTACGCGTGGTGTATGCGCTTCCCGGATGCCAAGCTCTCTCACATCTGCTCCACCCACTCCAATCACCTGCCCCTGCTTCTGGAACTGGAGAAACAAATCCAAACTGACAGGTCCAAAGAAGTCTTGAAATACGAATATATGTGGGAAAGGGACCCCAGCTTACAGTCTGTGATCGAGGAGGCTTGGAACAGCAGCCACGCTTGTTCTTCTCTTGCTGATCTGAAGGGTAAATTGAATAACACAAGAGACCACCTCAAGGACTGGAGCAGGAACAATTTCGGCAGTGTTACAAAAGATATAAAAAAGAAAAGGAATAGAATTGATGCTCTTTGGAAGAAGCCGAGATCTCCAATGCGTGATGCTGAGGTCCAAAAAATCAGCAAAGAGTTGGATGAACTACTCCATAGAGAGGAGATGATGTGGAGGCAAAGATCACGGGTTGATTGGCTGCTAGAGGGAGACAAGAACACTAAATATTTCCACAAGAAAGCCACCTGGAGACAATCAAAAAGCAGAATCAGAAATATCAAAGGTTCGAATGGTACCTCGATGGATGACCCCCAGGAAATCGAGCAACAAGCCACATATTTCTTCAAAGACCTGTACACTAATGACAGTGTCGTTGAACCTGATGAGCTGATCAACATGCTGCATACTCCTATCTCGACAGAGATGAACAAAGACCTTTGCAAACCCTTTTCTGATAACGAGATTAGCGATGCCCTGTTCCAGATTGGGCCCATTAAAGCCCCTGGACTGGATGGCCTGCCGGTACGCTCCTTTCAGCGTAACTGGGCTCTTATGAAAGAAGAGGTGATCGGCGCGGTAAAAGGTTTCTTTGAAAATTGCAGCATGCCTGAAGGAAGCAATGATACAGTCATCATTTTAATGCCTAAAGGCCCTAGCCCCGACTGCTTCACTGACTACAGACCGATCAGCCTCTGCAATGTCGTGTACAAAATCATCTCCAAGTGCTTGGTTAACCGCCTCCGCCCCATCCTTGACGGTATCATCTCGGAAACCCAAAGCGCTTTCATCCCTGGGAGATTAATTACTGACAACGCTGTGATTGCTTTTGAAAGTTTCCACAAAATTCAGAGGAGCAAAAACCGTAGGAATAACCACTGCGCCTACAAGTTGGATCTCTCCAAAGCCTATGATCGCGTTGACTGGCTGTTCCTAGAGAAAACTTTGAAGAAGATGGGCTTCGCCGACACCTGGATCAAATGGGTCATGACCTGTGTGTGACGTCAGTGAGATTCTTGGTCAGAATAAATGGTCACACTCTGGATCCATTCACTCCGTCTCGTGGCCTCAGGCAAGGTGATCCGCTGAGCCCTTACCTCTTCCTCTTTGTTGGGGAGGCTCTGTTCTGCATCCTCAAAAAGGAAACGTGTGATGGTTGCATCACCCCTCTGAAAGTGGTAAAAGGAGCCCCGGGTGTCTCTAACCTGCTTTTCACTGACGACAGTCTCCTCTTCTTCAAAGACAACCCTGAAGAAGCCAAGGCTGTAGAGAAAGCTCTGGCCCTGTTTCAGAAGTGTACAGGTGATGCACCTAAAATGCATCTACTTTTCCAAGCACTTTGCTTCATAATTTGCTCCGGAATCCTCCCATATTTGAATAAAACTGCTGAATCTGACGCTGTTTTTAGCAAAGTCTCTTTTCTGGTTGTTTTTGCAGGAAATTAAATCGGGGAAAAATACCACGTCATTTTTTATGGAAAAGAAGGCCTTTGAGCGAAAGATGGACACGAGGAAGCGTCGGAGGCCCAAAATAGAGGGTCCCATGCTGCCAGATTCTTTGGCCGCGTGGGCCCATCTATCTGGCGCCTCGGGCACCTCCTCCCCTTCGGCTTCGGCGTACCCCTTCATATATTTGAAAAAGTGGCTGACCTAGGAGGAGAGGTCGATTCGCGAAACAGAGCGCCGCCGCCACCACGATCTTCGTTTTCGGAGTCAGATTGATCCAGGATTTCTCCCCCGGAGGAGGGATCCGGAGGCCGTCTTCACCGTCATCTTCACCGCCTTCATCTCCATCGACCATGAGCTCCCTCACCATCACCATGTGTGAGTAGTCCACTGTAGGCACATGAGGTGGATGGGGATTGGATGAGATTGATCATGTAATGAAACCCGTTGTCCGAGATCTTAGGGGTTTATCTTGAGGATATTTTTGTATTGTGTTGATGCACTTATGCTATGTTTAATGCTTGCTATTAGGGCCCGAGTGGCATGATTTCAGTACTGAACTTATTTTGCCCCATCATATAATTGAGTTTGGTATTTATCTGCAAAGTGTATCACCTGCTGTTATGTTGAACCTGCGAACCCTAAATGTGACATATAGGGAAAACAAGGGGGAGATGTTTTAGTTTGAGTATTCTATGTGTTCATGAAGTGTTAATGCGTTGTTCCGGGCTATTCGAAAGGGTAGACCTTAATTACCTATAGTTCCAAGTTGGCCCCGGTGAAATGGGCAGGTAGGACAATAGATGTTGTGCAAATTCTCTTGGTTAGTGTGCACAACTAATTATGGAACACATACCTACATATATCGGAGTTAGAGATAAGTCCCATTGCTATATGATTCTTATTATATGATCAATCTTATTCATGCAACACCCCGCTGTCACCTCATGCCTACGTTTTAAATCTCTGAGTTACACTTTCACTTTTCCGGTGAAAACTGGGAAACCCTTGTTTACTATTGTTGTTTCATTTTGTTTGCTTGAATCATTCTGCTGCCATCACTATTACTGCTGCAAGTTTATTGATATACATGTGTGATTGAGAGTGACGCCTCAATTGCTAAAGTCTTATTGGTATTCTTGTGTTCCCATCGAGTCGAACTATAAATTTCGGAAATACTTCCCAACGAAGATTTCAGCGATCCCCTATACTTGTGGGTATCAACAGGCCAACTCCTCAGCCTGAACAAGTGCTCTATTATGTTCAGCACTGCCTGCCCCACAAGCACCCAAGCTTCCATCAGAGACACCCTACACATCTCTAGGTCCACCTTTGAGGAAAAATACCTGGGACTACCCACCCCTGAAGGCCGTATGAAAGGAGAGCAATTCCAGCCTATCATGTGCAGATTTACCAAAAGGCTCAACAACTGGGCTGAAAAATTCATGTCCCACGCTGCAAAGGACACTCTGATCAAATCTGTGGCTCAATCTCTACCAAGCTATGCCATGTCTGTCTTTAAAATGAACATTGGCTTCTGCGAAGACTATAAGAAGCTGATCCGCGACTTCTGGTGGGGAGATGAAGATGGCCATGGGAAAGTCCATTGGACTGCTTGGGAAAACATGACTAAACCAAAAGGGAAAGGTGGTATCGGTTTCAGAGATATCCACTTGTTCAACCAGGCCTTTTAGTAAGACAAGCCTGGCGCCTAATCCAAAATCCAGAGAGCCTTTGTGCAAGAGTTCTAAAGGCTAAATATTACCCCCACGGGAAGATTCTGGACACCGTCTTCGCTAGTGATCCCTCCCCTGTGTGGAGGGGCGTCGAGTTTGGCCTGGAACTCTTGAAACAAGGGATCATAAGAAGAGTTGGAAATGGCAGGAACACTCAGTTTATCCACGACCAATGGATCCCCAGGGACAGTGGACTGAAAGTTACTGCTCTTAAGAAGAACACGAGGCTCAGGTGGGTTAACCAACTGATAATGCCTGGCACTTGCAGCTGGAATACAGGGCTCCTCCGAGACCTTTTCTATGATCACGACGTGGAGGCGATCTTGAGAATCCGCATCCCTACCTCCAACACGGAGGACACTGTTGCATGGCACCCCGAAAAAAACGGTTGTTTCTCGGTTAAAAGCGCTTACAAGTTGGCTCGGAACCTGAAACACCAAAAGCAAAATGCCAGCAGCAGTTCGAACACCAGTGGTGTTCGCACTTGCTGGAATACAATCTGGAAAGCAAAAGTTCCCCCCAAGGTCAGGGTGTTTGGCTGGCAGGTCGCTACTGATTCTCTAGCCACCAAGAAGAACAAATGGAGAAGGAAACTTGAAATTGACCCCTGCTGTTACATCTGCGGTCGGGAACCTGAATATGCTTTCCACGCTACCGTCGCGTGCACCAAAGCCTTCGCCCTTCGTCAGGCCATGCGTGTGCACTGGGATCTCCCTTCTGAAAAGAATTTCAGATATACCGGTGCTGACTTGCTTCAGCAGCTCCTGGGTCTGGAAAACGAGAACACAAGAGCCAGAATCGTGCTTCTGCTTTGGCGTGCCTGGCATCTGCATAATGATTGCACCCACCGCGACGGCGCTCAGTCCATCTCCAGCTCGGTGCAGTTCCTTCTCCACTACCTCTCGCACCAACACGTGGAGACGACGACGCCTGCTGATTCTTCGAAGGGCAAGTCTAATGTGTCATCGCCGCCCCCTTCCAGGCCCGCTGATCCTGGACCTCTGTCTCCCTGGTCTGTTCCTTTGCCGGGTTGGATCAAGCTGAACACCGATGGGTCGTACCTGAGCCACCAGAGATCCGGTGGTCTGGGTGCGATTGCTAGAGACTGCAACGGCACTACAATCTTGGTCGCCTGCGAACCCTCGACTCCTTGCGGAAGCACTGAAGAAGCAGAAGCCAAGGCCACGGTGCTGGGACTCAGGCGCCTCGCAGACATGGGCATCAACAAGGTCGTGTTAGAGATGGACTGTGCTTCGGCTGTCAAAGCTATCAGCTCCGCTCACAAAGACAGATCAGATCTATGGGACATCTACGAGGAAGCACAAAGCCTGAAGCACCTCTGGGACGACTTCAGCATCAACCTCATCAAAAGAGAGAGCAACAACACTGCGGATGCTCTGGCGAAGTTTGCCAATTCGCGGGCCTTCTACCCCTTGTCTCACGAGGTCCCTTCCTACATTCAGGAGTCTGTAGACCGGGATCAAAGGTTGGCCATGGCCAAGATCGTTTAGAGCTTTCCCTTACCTCAAAAAAAAAAAAAAAAGAATGTTGTCACAGTAAGAACTACCAAAGATCATACTGGCAAGTTATTGAGTGATCTTAGCATGTGAATGTCATTCACAGCGAAGTGCTTCCCACTCTCCTAGGTCTGACCAATACACCCATATTAGCAATTAAAGTCCAACCTTACATCACATGCAGATGATTGAGATATCCTATTTAGATAAATTAAAACGGATAGACACTAAGGATGCTGGATAAGACAGAATAATGTATGCTGGCATATGCTAGCTAGTTTGAAAAGATCGTACAAGCCAATAAACCATGGTGTACACTCAATAGATTAACTCCTTTCATGGATGGACAGGCCGTCATCAATAAACAACAACGACAAATTTCGACCAGCTTCGAGCATGATGTGAACGAAGTAACAAAGCCATAAAAATGGCATTATGCTGCATACTTACTCCTTACTAGCACCAAGTGCCAACTCTATAGATGGAGCAATTTCCATATGAAAAAGGAAACGAGGAAACAAAGAAATAGACTCACTGTTTCACAATGACCATAGCAAAGGTCATGTAGTCGGCATATTACAAATTCGTTACCAAAGCAGTCAAATACTGAGAGTTCTTCCTTCTACATAGAAATGTGTGTGTTTTTTCTTGCAAGAATATTATAAGTGATACACGTAGAAATGAAATGGATGAAGATCTATATAGATAGGATGTAGTAAACATACCAAGTTCTTCATAGACACATAACTATGTTGGATATCGATTATACTGATCCTTTTGGAAATATCAGAATGTGATAGCATATTTCCTTCTTCATAAGGAACATTGACGTTGTCAAACAGAGAAAACAGAATCTCATAGGCCCAGATACGTGGCTTCAAATCATGGTGTTTCATTCTAGCTAGAACACCGATAACTCTTTCTGGTTCATTCTACGAAAATAATGAGAGGAGACTTAGTTTGAATTTTCTATACAAGCAAGTAAAATCAAGTGCACTGACGAATAAAGAAAATTTATTATTGTCGATAGGAAATAGGGCACAACTATTAAAGACAGGAAAAGACAAAGATAATTTATAGACCATATGTCCGCAGATTAGTACACTTAGCACAGATGACCAAGCTGAAATTAGGATGACAATAGGTAGGGACACAAATATGGCATATCAGAATCTCTTTAAGTCAATGCATTACCATAATGTCGCAACCAGAAAGCAAAGCATTAAACGAATGAATATATACTCCAGTTTTATATTTGAAATTGTTCCCAAGAACTCAGCCAGATCCAACTGTAAACTTTTGCTATGGCCAACTGAGAGAGCAACAAGTGTATCATCATAAGGTTGAATACCCCTTCTCCCCATCACTTCAATCTAGAAAGCATGAGAATATAAATATAGTATTAGTAGGTTTTATCGAGAGTAACTAAAATAGATTGATTAGCGGTCACAATACAATAGGTACAGTTCAGTTTGACATAGTAGCTTTTAAGGGGAGTAAGTAACAGTGATTAACATTAGAATTACATTATCCATTAGAAAATCAGACAGTACAGCATGTTACTTTTATGCAAATGTAGGTATAGCATAACTATAGTCAGGGTTTCAGAAAATAGTTACTGTGCACAACCATATTTAACAAGATACCCTTTCATGTAAGTGGATATATCATAGACTCGGTAGCATACCACTTTGATAGCATGTGCAACTCCTTTCCCAGCCAGAACACATGATAAAACCATCACACGTAAATCTGGACGGTCGTATTCCAATCTTGTGCATCTAGGAAGAAAGGACAACATTGAGGATAAACATTAAACTTCTCGGATGTGAAATATGTAAGAAAAATTCTGGTCTTTAAATTGCCAACTAAGTTTGTACGAACATGTTAAGTTTTCAATTTAAATACTTTAACCATTAAACTAAGGGATACATGCAATTTTTTAACTTGTCGACGCCGTTTCCAGTAGTAAAAGCAGCAAACCAGTAAACGATTAAAATACTGGACAATTTGCTGGGGTGCAGGCCCACATGCCAATTACTAACTTCAAACAAATTTCATGCTTCATGCAGAAATTGACTTCACGCTCTTTTTTTGTTACTATCTAAGAAGAAACAAAGTAAAATCAAAAGCACAAGATTGCCGAAACAAAGTTCAAATCCAATTAACAAGACCTAGATGAAATAAATTATGTAAGTAATTGGATTGCCAGCACCCTGATATTCACCCATCAAGAGGACAGAAACGTTCAAAAATCTAATGTACTAAAGGAAGTGCTTAGGTAAAGACGTAAGTCAGCAGAAAGGCTGCAAACCATAATATACTTTAAGCTAACAAAACCATACATATTTGTTACCTCTAGAAATAATTGTTCAGACAACTGGCAGTTGTCAAGTTGCACGCACATATGTATAATATCATTGAAAGACCATCACAAGATTTTCTTTACTGCAACTGGTGCAAATGTCAATGCCTTTGTCATCCCACCACTGTCTAGTGGAGAATTGTCACCAAGATTGTCACCTGGAACAAGACTGAAAGTAAATAAGTTTCTAAGTATAATTAAAACAGAGTTTAAGAGTATACTGATGGGCTTACAAAATTGGAATGCAGAACAGACCAGCAGAAACAAATAGCACATAACCCTTCAACTGTTTATATTTTGATGATTGAGTTTCCACAGGAACGGCTCCCGGCCGGCTGAGCATCAACCAAAATTTCTTTGGTTCCCATCTTTCCCTGACATGAAGATGGCAGATCATAGTCTGATACAAGTTTGAGATCTTCTACTTCATTTAAAGCAGGTACATGAATGTCTAATCTTGTTGATTGGCATCTCCTTTTACAAGACACCCTCAGATGGTCAGTGCGTTCTCCAGCAAGGACTACCATAAGCTGCAAGATATGATATGCAGATTGAGTGTCACCTAGTGTAGAGAAAGCCTTCACGAATTTCCTCAGAGTAATAATGCTTGGACTATAATACCTAGTGCAGTGCTTCCATAAATCATGAACTACAGACAAGTTTCTCTGCAAAACTGCAACCTGGAAAGATAAATAAATCAAATAAGATAGCTCGCGCAATATTCGATCATAAACCATGTTCAGATGATCTTAACATATTTCAATCAGCACAGCGTGTAAAATATATGTGGTAAGAGCTGATTTATCCCCAGAAACATGTGAAATAGAACATAACATGAAACAAAACAAAAATGTCTAAGAGACACAGGAATTACAGAGAAGAAAAAAACATGTGACCAGAAGTAAAAGAAACTAAGATCAACACGCAACAGTTCCCAGATAAAACATCAGAAACTATGGTTACAGTGATGGACCAGAAGGCAATATAAATTACATATTAAGGCAATAAAATGTTAATCCAGAAAACAAGGATCAAATAGTCAACAATGCCATGGATGGTTATGTCTCCTACAGTTGCAGCCACAACAGGTAAGTCTGGTATACTAATACTTTTTCTCCAGATATGAAAATGACTTTCTCAATGTCATAAATAGGCATATTAAACATTAGTTCTTACAAACCTTAAGAAGATCACAGTATGTTATTTCAGACTTCCCAAGAAGATGAATTTCCATTTTCTTTACACAGCTCCCTACATCATTCAGATTTGCTCTGCGGGCACTTAAAAAGATGTTGAGAACCGGCAAAACACCGTGAGTGCTTTCTTTCCCCCTAGAAGACTGAGCAATTTAAGTGCCTACATTGGAAAGATGATTGTAGCAACTTGAAAACTTGAAGGAGCTATAAAATCTTCTGGAAAAGCTAATATGCTACAACGCATTATTCCATAAGCAGATAAACATATAACATAGCTACATAAGAGCATAAATGCAAGAAATTAAATCACAATGAACTAAAGAGCTCAAGTAGCAGAAGAAGATATGATAAAAGATTAACAAACAAAATATTTTTCATCAAAAGGGTTAATGAAGAAAGATTAAACAATGACAAATTCCCCAATCTCCTACAACTATACTATATACAAACAATGACAATGTCCACTTTAACACATGGTGTTTTGGACGGTACAGTGCTCTAAGTCTGGATGCGGTAAGAGGTGTTGGAAATACTGCAGGGAAGGGAAGAGGAGGGGTTATGGGTGCTCATCGGACTGGAAAGAGCGACGGAACGAAGAGGCGATGGCGGCAGAAAACAGGTTGGAAGGTCCTCGTGCCGGGGACGGGGAGGAAGACGGCAGGGACGCGCCAGCGAGGGGCGCCGGGCGGAGGGCGGCGGCGGCGTGGGCCAGCGATGCCATTTCTTTCCTTTTTTTAATTTTTTTATTTTGAGGAAATGCCATTTCTTTTCTTCTCCTCGGCGTCGAGGGTCACAGCCGCTATATCTCGCTCTTTGCGAGTCCTATTTACGACTCGCCCGTTGTTTTCTCGGTAGCGGGCCGGCCCATGTACCCCCGAGTCGTTCGCTGCCTCTCTTCTCCTTCTTCCCACAGCCGAACGAGGTTCATCGAATTCCCCTTTCCTTCACCCCGAAGAGAGCACGTTTCCTTCATCGATTCCCCTTTTCCTTCACCCCACAGAGAGCGTGCTTCCTTCATCGATTCCCCTTTCCTTCTTCTTCTCGCCACGGAACGGAGAGATCGAGGATCTGTTCTCGCGTGGGTCTAGGGTTCGCATTTGCTGTCGTGCTGCCGTTCATGGCGGATCCAGGTTCGTGTTTGCCCCCTCGCCCCAGTTTGTTGGTACTTGATCTTTAGCTCGATCCCATAGTTGTTCTTCACCCCGGTAGTTGTTCTGAGCCAATTTTAAGATCATGCTTGCGTCCTCCATCGGGGGGGGGGGGGGGGGATGCAAGAGCCCGTACCGTTCAGTATTTGATTTTGGACATATGTGTGTCTGTGATAACCCTAGGTTTTAGTCTTGTCCAAATCCCGTTTATGATTTATGAGAAGTGTGATAATTGTTTTGTTAAATCTCATCCGTGCGTTAGAGCATTCGCAATTGTTCTTATTTCTTCTACCTGCAGCCCGGACACTGATCCAATTCACTTGTATGCTGATCCAGTATATGGTGTTTTTCTGTTGCTAACTTCAGAAAAATAAGGATAGATAGGGGAAACAGGGGAGGTTCAGATTAACTTAACTTCATTGGGTCAAGGACCTTTCATGGATTATCTGCTCAGATTACATGCTTTGGTTGCTTGAGTACATACTACACAAACTCCATGTCACAAACAGGAGATATATTAGAGTAGTGTCATGTTCTAATTATAAAAGAAGAGAAAGTTAGAGACCTTCAAAGTGTCACTTGTTGTTCTTCTTTTTAGGATCTGAGCATGTTTGTGTTGTTGTGGCATATGAAGTGCTTATTAGCTAGTACGCTTCACTTCCAAGTACTAATTTATTCCGGTACTAGTATATATGATACAGGAGGATCTGTTTAGCAAAGTGTGTTTGTTGGAATTTCGAGTGCTTGTGTTCATTCTTCATGTCCGGTGTTCGACACTCGTGGCTCTTTTTGTTGATCTTTTTTGATATCTTTATAGGGGTGTATGTTTTGATATAAGAGATAGAGAGTCATGTCCCGTGGTGATTATTTATATGCTGTTTTTTTTTGTTTGTTTTCTCGAGTTGTAAACTTCTAATGCAAGTTTCTCTTGTTTTTTTGGTTGGTAGGTGGAGATATTCCTGATGCTGTTCGTTGCGCAGCCACTATTAGGAGTAGATTTTCAACTCTTTGTTACATGAAAGTCATAAAAAGAATGAACCCCATTCAGAGGGGTCATGTTATCAGGAATGGGTTTTCTTTCCTTCTCCAACTACGTGAGCACTTAACGATCCCGATGACACTAACTCAGTGGTTATTGGATCACATATCATATGATGGGGTATTCCAGCACAAGTCGAAAACTTTCGTTTTCAATAAGGAGATGATTAATGTAATTTTTGGATTCGACGATGGTCCTTTCCCTTTTGTTTTCAATAGTGATGATCCAGCAGTGATAGAAGAGGTGAATGTGATTCGTGCCAAATATGGTGCAAGTGGTGAACTTACCATGGAAAGGCTCGTATCCATAATGCTGGGGGATAATACTGAAGTTGGTTTCATGCGGAGCTTCATTCTTTTCTTCATATCAACCATTCTTTGCCCTCTTACTTACAACAGTGTAAACTTAAAAATATCTCTTCTCTCTAAGAGATGTTTCCCAATTTCGCAATCTGAACTACGCATCACTTTGTTGATCACCTGTTTACTGAAGTTGAGAAGTTCAAATAGAAGCAGTTTGTTGTTGTCAACTCCAGTGACTACAACAGGCATCTATGGGTTGGTGGGTGTCTGCCTGTGTTTGGTGTAAGTAATTCAGTTGTTCTTTCTCTGTTTTTTTCCAGATATTTTATTTTTGTTCTTTTCTTTATTTTGTTTTCTTATATCAGTTGTTCATATGTACAGGTAGTATACTTGGATTTCTGTGTTTTGAATGGTGACGATGGAGATATTGATTATGGTGTCCCAAGGATGTTACATGTCAAGAATTCTGATTTTACTCTTCTTGAAAGGCTTGATCGGAAAAGATCTTCTCGGAAATCATATGGGATGTTGCAGGTACAGATTTTTTTCTTCTCTCTAGCGCTTTCTAATTCATTCTTTTTCTTTTTGTTTGAGCATCTTGTCTTTTTTTTTCAGGGACAATCAATTTGCAATCATCCGATGCTACCCCAACATCGTCTGAATTTTTTGGGGTGCATGGCTTAGTTGCATCCACCAAACTGTCTAAATCCCCAGGTTATATTTCCTAAATTTGATTCAAAGTTCATTTCCAACATCCTCTTTACATACGGTGATTCCTTGTAAACCTCCCAGCTCTTTTCTGAATATATTTTATCCTTTTACTTTTGTATTCAGGCACAATCAATATGCAGTCATCCAATGCTACCCCAACATCATCTGAATTTTTTGGGGTTCATGGTTCAGTTGTATCCACCAAACCATGTCCAGGTTTTATATGCTTTTATGCCTTTATGATCAATTTAATATTTTTTCTGTGATTTTTCTTCTCTTGTGTTTTAGCTTATCATAGTATTCATTTCCAACTTCTGTGTAGATATGGTTATTCCTTGTATGGAACAATCCATTTCTATTGACAAAACTACTGGACCTAACACTCTTGAAAAGAGGAACAGGAAGAAGAGAGTCGGTAAAGAGTTAGGCGTAGGAGAGGCGATTAGCGTTCGCCTAGCGCCTAGGCGATGATTAAGCGCACTAGGCGTAGCCAAGGCGGGCATATAGTTTGCACCATCAGGTGTTTATTTGAGTTATTATATATCTATACACGGTAATTTAGATCATATAAGTGAGTATGCTACCAACAACTGGCATTGGATTATGTCCCATTTGATTCTTTAGCACAATATGACATGATTTCTAGGTGGAGAACACAATTTATTGGTTGCACTGCCTAGAGTACCGCTTATGCCCTTGGCGAGACGTTTGCCCATCGCCTAGTGCCTAAGCGAGCTAAAGCGTCGCCTAGGCGCCGCCTAATCCAACACTGTTCCGACTGCATAATGTCTAAGAAGTGGAAGGTGGACCCTGATATTGATGCTTTTTATACCAAGTATCTTCGGAACAAGTATTTTAACCCTAAAAAACCGTAAGTTCTTGTAAGCCCAAATCATTCTTTTTTTTACAAGCAGTAAACTGTTTTTCTATTTGCATAAATTGGTTTTGTGTGTTTAATTATTTGCACAAGTTATTCACTTATTCATGTCTTCCTTTTTTCTTTTCTCAGTGCAGCCAGTCCCATTTTCATCAATTTTGATGATTACTCTGTGTCGTATGAGTATTTTAATGGATCGTTCAAAGCTAGAGGATATGTTGCTGATGATGTTATGTGTGTGTATGCGAAATTATCCAATCTTGAGGCAAATGATCTGGGATCATCAAATAGCAATGTCAGCAGGTACTCATTCTCTCCATTCTTAACTGTAAGTACCACGTTTCCTTGCACACCACCCATTCTGTTTGAATACTGCCCCACACATCTTTTTTTACTCATTCCTTGTTGCTTCTTTTTCTCTTTTTTTTAGTAATATGTGTATTTTTTACCATCAGGGAAAGTTAATAAAGGACCCTGCTGTTTTCGACAAGAACTCATGTGTTAGGGAGATCTCAAGGATAAATAAGGAAGTCAATTTAGAGACAATTGATCTTGTATGCTTTTCTAATCTTTTTATTCTTCATATCAAATTTTATTGTCATACAACCTTTTTCATATTTCATGGCATGAACTATATTCCTTTTTGTCTTGTGTTCTTTTTTCTCTTAAAACAGATGCATTTTCCTCTTGTGAAGAACAGTCATTGGGTACTTGTTTGTGTGAACTGCTTGTATAGCACACTAAACTTTTTCGATTCAGCTAATATAACTACTGAGGACATCAAGAAAGAAATTCTTCAAAACTTGGTACTTCTTTGTCGCATAGTATTTTCTTCCCACGCAGTTTCTAATTTTGTAGGTTGTTTGTTGTTCTATTTTTATCTTTGTTTAATACCCATTTCTCCATCGTTTTCTAATTTTTATCTATTTTTTGTTGTTCAATGATTTTCTGCAGGTCACAAACCTCAGCACTGTTTTCACCCAGTTGGGTTTACGATGCAAGGATCTGGAGCAGTTCAAGAAGTATAATCCACCCGATTATCCTCATCAAACAACCGGGTTTGTCATTCTTATCAAATAAGCAATGTTTTTCATAGAGATTTTTGGCTCTACCTGATTACTTTTTGGAGTATATGTCATATCTTGCAATTTTAAACCCGTTTTATGTTTTTCAAATTTGTATTTTAAACAAATATGATTGTGGGTTTTATGTTATGCTATACATGGACAATTGGAATGGCAAGATCTTGAAAACTTCCGCAATGTAATGTGCTCTCCCCCATCAGTTCATACATCACAGCAGCCCCTGTATATATGGAGAACATATTTTTGTTCAAAATACTGGGTTTTTTACTTTATCCATTAACCCACACACATTGTTTCTTCGACGCAGATCATTATTTTGAAATACAGGATGGTTATGGCTTACAAGATGTTCCATTCAGATCACAACAAAGTTGACATGATGAAGCTCGAGGCTTTGAAGAAGAGAAAGAAGCTATAGTCCCTGATGCTTGTAGTTTTCTTATAGCATGTAGACAAAGTTTCGAAACACTTGGACTTTGAGATGCCTTTTTCCTTTTTCTTTCTATGCATGCGTATTATGGTTAGCTCATTTTGATCATTTTGTCTACTGGATGATATCGTGAACAATCAAGACAGATGAAAACCATTTCTGTAACATGTTTATATTTTCTTTTTACTTGTACACTGTTACAAGATATTCTTTATGCTATTAACGGTTTCACCGAATTTTTGGTTCACTTTTGTAATGATGGTCCCGTATATATGGTTTACATATAATTGTATCAGTTTTTTTGGATACGTTTGATGTGGTTCGCCTATAGTCAACACTACGGCTTGGAGTTGGGTTGGGGTTGCTCGAGTCACCTTACTCGAGGTGAGATGTTGCTCTTAACTTAAGGGTAGGAAAGCTTTTCTCTATATGGGAATGGCTCGTTTGACATATTTCGTTTCTTATCATTACGTTTTCAGAAATAACTGGCTCATTTTAAGTTTGGCTCATTCATCTTAGGTTTGGTGTTCTATTTTCATATGTTTCAAACCATTATTGGCTCATTTTTCTGGTCCTGCTTGATATGATTCTGGCTAATTATCGGTCCCTTTTTCTGTTCGTGATTTCCTAATAATTGAATCACTATTATTTTCGGTACACCCGATCTTTTTTGGTTTACTATTATTTTCGCTTCACCCGATCCTTTTTTGGTTTACTATTATTTCTTGGTTCGCCGAAATTTTGGTTCACTATTATTTTTGGTACACTCGAATTTTTGGTTCACTATTTATTTTTCGGTTCAACCGATCCTTTGTCGGTTCACTAATATGTTCGGTTCACCCGATCTTTTCGGTTCATTATTATTTTTGGTTCACCCGATCCTTTTCGGTTCACCCGAATTTTTGGTTCAATATTAACTTTTGTTCACTCGAATTTTTTGTTCACTATAATTTTTGGTTCACCCGAATTTTTGGTTCACTATTATTTTCGGTTCACCCGAATTTTTGATTCACTATTACTTTTGATTCACCTGAATTTTGGTTCACTATTATTAACGGTTCACCCGAATTTTTGGTTCACTATTTTTTCTGTTAAACAGATTTTGATTCCTTTTCGGTTCACTATTATTTGAGGGTCAACAGATTTTCGGTTCACTCGAATTTTTAGTTCACCCGAATTTTTGGTTCACTATTATTTTTGGGTCAACATATTTTTGGTTCAATATTATGTTTGGTTCACCCGAGTTTTTGTTCACGATTTTTTGTCTGGTTCACGTGGATCCTTTTTGGTTCACCAATTTTTTTGGTTAACTATTATTTTTGGTTCACCCGATTTCTTAGTTCACCAGATTTTGGTTCTTTTTTGGTTCACTATTATGTCTTGGGTCACCCAAATTTCGGGTTCACTTTTATTTTTGGTTCACCCGTTCCTTTTCGGTTCACCCGAATTTTTGGTGCACCCATCCTTATTCGGTTCACCCGAACCTTTTTGTTTTAATATTATTTTCGGTTCACCCCGAACGTTTTCAGTTCACTATTATTTTTGGTTCACCCGAATTTTTACTATTGTTTTTTGGTTCACCCGAATTTTTGGTGTACTATTATTTTTGGTTCACCCGAATTTTTGGTTCACTATTTTTTTTGTTGGTTCAACTGATCATTTTCGGTTCACTATTTATTTTTGATTCACCCGATTTTTTGGTTCACTATTATTTTTCGGTTCACCTTATTATTTTCAGTTCACTATTTATTTTTGGTGCACCCGAATCTTTTTGGTTCACCCGATCCTTTTCCATTCTATATTATTTTCGGTTCCACCCAATCCTTTTTTGGTTCAATATTATTTTTGTTCACCCAAATTTTTGGTTCACTATTATGTTTTGGTTCACCCGAATTTTTTGTTCACTATTATTTTTGGTTCACTATTATGTTTTGGTTCACTATTATTTTAGGTTCACCCGACGTTTTGGTTCACCCGAATTTTTGTTCACTATCATTTTCGGTTCACTATTATGTTTTGGTTCACCCGAATTTTTGGTTTTACTATTATTTTTGGTTCACCCGATTTCTTAGTTCACCAGATTTTGGTTCTTTTTTGGGTTCACTATTATGTTTTGGGTCACCCAAATTTCGGGTTCACTATTATTTTTGGTTCACCCGTTCCTTTTCGGTTCACCCGAAGTTTTGGTGCACCCATCCTTTTTCGGTTCACCCGAACCTTTTTGTTTTAATATTATTTTCGGTTCACCCGAACATTTTTAATTCACTATTATTTTTGGTTCACCCGAATTTTTACTATTGTTTTTTGGTTCACCCGAATTTTTGGTGTACTATTATTTTTGGTTCACCCGAATTTTTGGTTCACTATTTTTTTTGTTGGTTCAACTGATCATTTTTGGTTCACTATTTATTTTCGATTCACCCGATTTTTGGTTAACTATTATTTTTGCTTCATCCGAATTTTTGGTTCACCGATCCTTTTTCGGTTCATCCGAACCTTTTTGGTTCAATATTATTTTCAGTTTCTCCCAATCCTTTTTTGGTTCACTATTATTTTTGGTTCACCTGAATTTTTGGTTTACTGTTATTTTCGGTTCACCCGATTTTTTGGTTCACCTGTATTTTTGTTCACGATTTTTTTTGTTGGTTCACCTCATCCTATTCGGTTCATTCAAATTTTTGGTTCACTATTATTTTCGGTTCACCTGAATTTTTGGTTCACCAGATTTTGGTTCTTTTTTGGTTCACTATTATGTTTTGGGTCACCCGAATTTTTGGATCACTGTTATTTTTTGTTCACCTGTTCCTTTTCGATTCACCCAAATTTTTTGCTTCACCCATCCTTTTCGGTTCACCCGATCCTTTTTGGTTTAATATTATGTTCGGTTCACACGATCCTTTTTGGTTCACTATTATTTTTGGTTTACCTGAATTTTTAATATTAATTTTGGTTCACCCGAATGGTTGGTTTTACTATTATTTTTGGTTCACCAGAATTTTTACTTTACTATTATTTTTGGTTCACCCGAATTTTTGGTTCACTATTATTTTTTGGTTCACTATTTATTTTTGGTTCACCCGAATTTCTGGTTCACTATTATTTTCGGTTCACCTGAATTTCTGGTTCACTATTATTTTCGGTTCACCCAACTTTTTGGTTCACTATTATTTTACGGTTCACCTAAAGTTTTGATGTAATACTTTTTTTGGTTCACCCGAATTTTTGTTCATGATTTTTTTGCTGGTTCACCCGATTCTTTTTGGGTCACCTGAATTTTTGGTTCACTATTATTTTCGGTTCTCCCGTTCCTTTTCTGTTCACACGAATTTTTGGTTCACCCATCCTTTTTTCGGTTCACCTGATCCTTTTTGGTTTAATATTATTTTCGGTTCACCCGATCCTTTTTCGGTTCACTATTATGTTTGGTTCACCCGATCCTTTTTGGTTTAATACTATTTTTGGTTTATCCGATCCTTTTCTATTCACTATTTATTTTGGTTCACCCGATTTTTTGGTTTACTATTATTTTTCGTTCACCCGAATTTTTGGTTCACTATTTTATTTTTGGTTCACCTGATCCTTTTCGGTTCACCCGAATTTTCGGTTCACTATTATTTTTGGTTCACCCGAATTTTTGGTTCACTATTATGTTTTGGTTCACCCAAATTTTTGGTTCACTATTATTGTAGGTTCACCCGACTTTTTGGTTCACTATTATTTTCGGTTCACCCGAATTTTTGTTCACTATCATTTTCGGTTCACTATTATGTTTTGGTTCACCCGAATTTTTGGTTCACTATTATTTTCGGTTCACCCGAATTTTTGGTTCACTATTATTTTCGGTGCACTATTATGAGAAGTTTGATAATTGTTTTGAATTTATGCAAGGGGGTGGGTGAACCATGTTTTTTTTGTATGTCAGCTTGTTTGCTATTTTTCCTAAGTAGCAAAAAAGTCATATGAAAATGTCCAACATAAGTAAAATAAAATAAAAAAGTTTGAAGAAAGAACAAACAGAGCGAATGATACACCTAGGCTGGAAAGGAAGAGGGAGTCGAGCGAACAAACCAAAGAAACATGCGCATCGTAGGAATCGAACCAGGGACGAAGGAAGAAGGAAGGAAGTAACGGGAATGGGCTTTCCATCGGTAATGGGCCTTCGCACGCGAAGGAAGAAGGAATGAAATGTGCGGGCGAGTCGTTCTTAGGACTCGCCGAAGGCGAGGTATAGGGCAACCCGTCGAGGGCGAACCCTGGTGGAGAGAAACCTTCGAAGCCCACTGGGCCATATCCGGAGTCGATTCTCGTACGTACTGGCCTATTATTGGCCCGTAGTCGCCGGGCACACGGTTTGTATAATCCGTAACCCTTTGCTCGAAATGGAAGCTTTATTGAACTGAGACATATGATGAATACTCACTCTGTTCCAATTTACTTCCTTGATTTCTTAATATAAGATATTTTGAAATGCTTGCTAAAACAAATTATATTAAAAAATGGAGGGAGTAAAGATTTGTACTAGTTTAGTTCTCCCTCCACGTCACTTAATTTGGTGAGGAGGAAGTAGTAATTAATGGGCGCGCAATAGGTAATGCATGCCTGATCTTGTAAAGGATGTAAGAGGAAATGCTCCTTGCATCTTTGGATGCAGTTCTATAAATTGCAACAGTGGAGTGATGGTTTTCAAAAAGTCAGAGCAACTCGCATGAAGTTTATGAACATATCTTATTATTTTGTTTACCATGCTACCAATGCATCTCGTGTTTGTTCCTCAATGCATGTCCACTAGTTAGGATTGGGAGGCAACAGGTAACTATGAAACGGGAAGTTTGTCTCATCGGGCGTTCCACGGGTTATAATGCACATTCTCTTGGATGGAATTTCAGCTTCCTTGGGTTATCTAGGTTAACTGATGATACGATTGAGTAGTCGATCATGAACATATGGAACAATTTGGATGCTTGCCATAAGCATGGTCACAGGTCTTCACAGCGTAACGCTACCGATCTACGACTATAGTTGTCTTATCATGCTATCGATTAACTCTTCATCCTCGGCTAGGCAAAGCAGAGATACAGAAAAATATACTTACACGGGGACATGCAATCAGCTGCTGAATAACTCAGACCCATATGTGTTACTGTACTCTGGTAAAAGCTGTTGTTTGCGTCTTTGCGACAAGAATATGGTTGAACTTATGAAATGTGTTACTGTACTCTGGTTTTTATATTCTATTTCCTCGCAGACAATATTGTTTAAAGTTTGGCTATTAAATCTCTACTGATATTTAGTTTTGAAACTTGAACATACATATGACTTCATCATGAAACAAACCAGTTCATAATAAACAATACAGTTAGATTTTAAAATATGTTCTAACTAGCGCGGTGTCCCTCTCAAACGCAAGGGCATTGTCATCGATAGGCTAAGAGTATTTAAAAAAATAAGCTAATCCTAGGAGGAACTAGAGATCAGTTTTTTAATAGTAGGAGGTGAGGCTCCAATCCTGGCCGCCTAGCTCACCAACACATGTCTAGCCGGTAAGACACAGAGCCTTTCTCATGCTAAGAGTATTTGATAAATAAATTTACGGATTCATAAACACTCATGTTAATCTACATATACTATATAATATGGTTCAATGAGCACCACGAATGGTATGTGCTACATATAATATAATGCAGGAAACATCTTCTTTAAATTTTGGAAATTGATTTTTATGTCATTTCCAAGAACACCATACTACTGACCATGAGAATCAGCCTACGATTAACATCAACTTGTAAGTTTATTCTTCTAATTAGTGCCTTGTGATTTACAATTGTGATTCACTGTAAGAACAAACACAACGTACTACAAATGATTACCAAATGTAGTGGCTTGTCCTGCCCGAGATTTCACATTTATAATGGTTCCACCTTAGTCATGTGATCCACAAGTTTTTTATCAATCCAACATACAAGAGAGATACATGACTTCGTTTTATGCTTTGCCTCAAAAATAGTTTTAGAATTTCTTTCTTTTCTGCTCGTTTGTATCTATGCAAATACATATGTGGAAGGATAAATGAAATATTCATTGTGCACATTTATATTAACTGATTTCACCAAGAAGACCGCTAGAGTTGAGGTGAACTATATTATTTCATATTACATACAAAGTGTATGGGAAATTTTTAGTTACATTATATCCAAAATAATTAAAATGTAAAATATATACATGTTAATTATCACAATTAAGAGTTAACACATATTGACTTGAAACTATATTGGTGTTTTATAGTTATAGTGTTCAGCTCATTTTTGCTTTTATATTGATCTCTGTAGTTCAATTGATTCATATGCTTGTGCCAAGGCTTCCTGCAAGAAAAATAAATAAATAAATAAACATGTTTTAGGCTCTAGGCTTCTGGACTTAAGCATGAGCCTCACAATTTTATGTTTCGAAGTCCGAGTTACATGTATGCAACTTCATTAGGCCCAAATGCTCCCAATTGCTATCAGTTCTACTTGAAAGTTAATAAATTGTGGGGATATGTTATATGCACATATGTACCCAAATTGAGCAGTAGTGAGAGTTTTGAACTGGAATCGCACAACCTTATACGTATCATAGATGGTTGTTGACCTTATATGCATGTAAATTGAATCCGTGGTATGCAGGTCCAAGGACGAAGAAGTTGAGTTACCGTAGGCAATTAGTGCAACATGAAACCCATGCTAATGACGATGCTACATAGGTATTTGTTGCAGTGGGACAATATATATTTAAAGTGTCACATGGGGTAACTATGGCTCGACATTCATAAAGCGCGAAGCTCCCTCCACGTCGGCCCGCAAGCCACATCATCTTGCGATACAATGTCTCACTTAAAATGACCAAATATGGGGTTCTGTCCCTGAGATTTCGCTTATAGAATGGTTTAGTCTTAGGCATGTGACCCAATAGTATTTGATCAATCCAACATACACGAGGGAGACATGGCTTGGTTTTGTGCTTTGTCTGGAAAATAGTCATAGCAATCCTTTCTTTCCCTGCTCGTTTCTATCTAGGCAAATACATATACGCAAGGATAAATGAAATATTCACTTTTCACCTTTGTATGAATTGATTTCACCAAGAAAACCGCTAGAGTTGAGGTGAACTATTTTATTTCCTATTTGATTAAAAAAGTGTGGAGA